>JAJMKT010000026.1:0-22983 GCA_030563985.1 Geotrichum restrictum | reverse complement strand
ACATGTGCATGCACGTGATAATAACACGTGATATACGGCTATAATTACGTAAGTATGTACTCATAGTTAGTCATCATATTGGATCCCCCGACACCACCCAAAAATTGATGACTTGGTGTCATAAAATTCATGACACCAGACACCGACACCAGACACCGCGGCAACACTGTATCACACAGCTTAGACTGTTTCCGCAGACGAACCAAGTCAGCACTCTTCAGATGGGTAAGAATTATCCGTAATTATGACGTGAAATAGTGTTTTATGATGTTGCTTAATTGATATTCTAAGGGAAATCAGCTAGATGTATTGGTATATATGCTTGATAATAAAGCGAATGGCACAGATGAATTCTAAAACACGACATGCAATCAGCCATGCTGTGCAATCTCAATCAACTTGAATCGTAGGAATGGCAAGGTCATCAGCTCCATGTAGCTGATAATAGGCTATTCTCGGGTTTAATTCACACCAGACTCAGTGCGCATCAACCTTATTGACGAGACAATTGGAGTGTGCCGTGGAAATCGATGGTGACTCAACATATATCTTCGTATTCCGCTCATTCACCGCTATCGGCTTATGTCTCACTGCTGGTTCCTTACTGGCAGAAAATATATTCTCGAGTCTCGGTAATCAGGCATTAGAAGGTGGGTTTCCTGCTTGTTTGCTTAGGCAACCTTTTACATTTTGATTTCTCTTTTCTCAAAGTAACAATTAATGAAATCTGAAATAAATAGAAAGGCCTTTCAATTTTAGATATATACTATAGTATACTATATATATTACCATTTCAATCGTGGATGGACCTGCCATCAGTACAACTTCGATATCTTTACGGAGTCTACACTACTTGGAAGCACTAATAGTTAGTCGGAGTTAACATTCGTCTCTCAACATAATCCCTAACATATTTGACTTACCTTTGGTGAGCATCTCTTTCAGGGCGCTTGCGTTCCCTAGACATATTGTAGTGTCCTGCACCACGATAGTCTGTTCCACTATTTTGTTGTGTTATCTGCTGCGGTCTCGTATCAATCGCGTTTACGTCAAATTTACGCCTTTTATAGTTTTGATCACCATAAACGGAATCAGGCGGATTTTCGTATTTTATGTTCACGCTCCTTATCCAAGCAGGAGCGTGAAGATTGATTCGTGTTCCGTCAACTGAATGAGAAGGGTTCAAATCCCTGTCTAATTGTAGAAGAGGGTTGAAGTGTTGACCACTCCTAAACTCGGTAGTTAATCTGTCATATAGAACAGGGTGACAGAGATCCAAGCCTATGGTTTTGTTCAACCGAATTCCAAAATGTGAAGATAATATGGCAGGCGAAAACCTCGGATCATTCTTGTGTTTCATAACCTTATCAATCAATTCTCGAATAGACTTGGGCTTTCCCATTCTAACCGCCTCTGCCCAAATCACATTCGGTACCATCAATCTGACCGTTCCCAGCATGTAAGGTTCCCTGGCAATCTCTTCGTTTTCAAAAGTCTTCCATTTTGTCTTGGCATACATAGCCTTAACTTTTGGTTCAAATCCAGAAAATCCAGGCCAGCCATTGGCAGCAATATCGTCACAGGTGGACAGAATGTTTTTTTCTGCCAGAAGATCGTGGAGATAAGAATCAAATTGCGGCTCAGTAAATCCAAGAAATTTTCCTTTTTCAACATCACTGAGTAAATTTTTAAAAGGACTCTCGTCTTTAGGCCTTGTGCGGCCGTTGAAAATGAGTTCGTCACTTCCTTCTTTGATAGCCATTGCTTGGTAGTATAGTCTATCACGTAAGGCTGTCAAGGCATAGATACCGATGTAGCGATAGAGCGATTCACGCTCTCTCGAAGTTCCTATGCTGAACCATTTGTTCCAATTCCAGGCTTTGAGATTGTATATTATCCGTGACTTTTTCATGGCTTGATGACCCCAATGGTCGACAGGAGTCGTTTTTTCGTTGCCTAGTCCTTCCCAGATTTGGTCAAACTGCTGTTGTGACATTTCCTCCCCGCCATCCATAACATATACCTGGATCTTGAGAAGCGCTTTGCATAAGTTAGCGAATCCAATGTGGCCATCTAGTTTTTTATCATCAAGTAGCACATTGAATTGCCTAGCCCATTCTCTCAGCTCGCTACGTAGCTGTCGAAAGTCCGCACCACTTCTTTCGTCCAGAGACGCAGCGTGTTTGGACCACTCAGGCAGCTTCACTATTTTCTCATAACCAATGCGCTTAGCAAATTTTGTGCATTTCACAGGCTTCGCGCTTAGAGAAGCGGCACTAGAGTAATCCTGTAAATACTCTTGACGATGATCGAAGGAATGAGCGAACCGATCAATTTGAGCTATCTGTTTACCTGTAAACGCAATATTCTCAACGTGCTCATTCTCTTCCTCGTCTTTGAAATCAATTTCATATGGCCGACGTGCAAAAGAAGTCTCTCGAGAATGTGTTATCTCGTTTTGAGAGTTCGTTGAGGTACTGATTGAAGCTTCTCTTCCCATTTCGGAGCCTTTACTACGAATAGGTGGCTCGAACACAACATCACAAGTGGTAGAAGCTTCTTCCATCTTCACTTTTATCGTGGCACTTGATTTTGTGGCCCTAGCAGAGCCGTAGGTGGTATCCCCGGTATTCGCATAACTATCTTGCTTAACCATTGGTGAGTTTTGTTTCGTTGATATTCAATTATATCGTAAATACAATTGCAATTGAGATTTCAAAGGTTGTGTTGCATGGAGGAGTGAAACCATTTTTTATACATTTTTATTTCATTTATTCAAGTTAACTCGCGACCTACCTTCTTCCAACCCCAATTACACTTAGAGTGAGATGATACTTTATCCTTGCCATATGGATTTACTTGACTTTTCCCTTATATTGTTATCTGCTTATAATCTATGAATTGTTATCACTCTTAGTGTTCCTGCATTTATATTTGTTGGTTTTCTTCCTCTCCTTCTTCGGTGTCAAAAGTTTGTACCTGGTCCTTAACGTTCATGTAGTGCCATCTAGCTTTGTATTTTACCAGACATACTAATAATTCTCTCATTAGCCTGTCTGCTTCGTTGTTTCTCATCGTTTTCTCCGTCTCTTGGTGCATCATCCCTCCTGGCGTAAAAATGATCGGCTCGAAGTGAACCAATGGTTTATCTACCAGCATGTTATGCTTGTTTCGCTTGGTCTGGTATCTAGTCTTTAGCAGTGCCTTCGCTTGAGCGATTGACTTCGGCCCACTGATATTACAGATACTAAGGTCATAGTGAGTAGCCTTTCCGCTTTCTCTGATCACTAGGTCTGTTCGTAGGTTGTCATCAGACTGGTTTCCAGGGGCCCCTAAATATTCCACACTTGGCTCATCTGTCACATATGGTTCCTTGGCTGCCTTAATTCCAGAGTTGATCAATACTCTCGACATCAGATTGCGTATTTTGTAGAGACGTTCGTGACCCGAGCCTCCTCGATCCTGGATTTTGCACACAATTCATTGGGTTTAGACATTTTTCACAAATTATAACCTCCCCTACTCTAGTTCCATTCATCTGAGGATGAGGTAGCAGAAAATGGCGACTAGTGCAGCTTTTACTTCAAAGTCCTCCATTTTTAATGTTTTGTGCGTCGGAAAGACTCGAAAAAAGCTGTTTCCCAGTGGTGTTTCTGCCCCCGCTAGGAAATTGAGCTCTGAATCGTTGAGCTTCTCATTGAGCTGCTCATACTGTCTTTGTGAGATAGTTTGAGATATCTGTCGGGGATTTGGCAACTCTGTCCTGCCATCTATGGTTTCTCCATTTTCAGCGTATGGGGCTACCATTCGTGGGCCTAAAGCTTTCAAGATGTATCTTGCATCACATCACGTTTTGCTGCTGGGTAAATTTCAGGTGCCAGTTCTTCATAGCTAGGCATACCAAGCCCGCCATTTCTCAGTGGGGTCGTCATGATATCCATGTCATACGAACCTGGTTCGATGTCTCCTCGTAGCTCTCTCATAGCCTTAAAAGGCAATTTGTCGACGTCACCAAACTCATCCGACAGTCCCTCTGGGTTCAAGGATACTTGACGCAAACAATATTAAATAAAGAAAAACACAAGCTAACTTGATAATTCCTCCAACTCGTCTGCACTGAAAACTGTATGACTTAATCTTTCATTTTAATACTAGCTTTCGTTAGTAGTCGTATAGCCATAATTTAGCCTGCTTCACTCTGAGAATTACCGCCCCTTGCTGCTTTTTACACAGCCCAAGGCCTCCATGTTAAAAATCTCTCTTTCGAACCAAAAAAATTTATAAAGGAAATGGAGCACTTGAACGTTTAGGTTGATCGAGAAAGGTTTCAATCTTGTGTTGTTGGGATTAGCGTCCAGCGCTGCAAAAAAAGTTATAATAAGCTTTGAGCCCTTTCTTGCTGTCGAGCAGCTCTGAGAGATCCAGAACTGAGGAAATTTGCTTCAACATGTCTCGGTGTGCCTCAGTGATCTGGCACTCTTTGACGATGCGTTCGATGGTTTCGGGGGCTTCGCCACACTCACAGGTGTAAGGTGGGGTGCCTGTTTGGAATCGTGCTCGCCATTCTCCTAAGCCATGGCCGGTTCTGAGTTTTGTAA
Organism: Geotrichum restrictum; assembly: GCA_030563985.1. Lineage (NCBI taxonomy): Eukaryota > Fungi > Ascomycota > Dipodascomycetes > Dipodascales > Dipodascaceae > Geotrichum > Geotrichum restrictum. The sequence goes on along the minus strand of JAJMKT010000026.1, from coordinate 18,385 downwards.
CTAGACTCATAACGTGCCTGGGCTTGTGGTGTAAGATGTCTTCTGTGAGGAGTTTGGCCATTTTGGTGTTGCACTTAGGATTTTTGATGATTTTCCTATACCAATTTCCCTTCGTTCCAGTATCAAATTCATTTTGCCAATTGTTCAAGAGTTGCTTCAGTTCCATATTCTTCGGATTCTTTTGCTTTTTCCAGATAAGTTTCCAGCTAGAGTTAGATTCCTTTTGTTCATTCGGGTTTTCCCACAGTACGACGACTACAGGGTAAGAATGTTCTTCAAAAATTAGGTCTTCGTCAGTCAGATACTCAATGCTTTTGAATATTGTAGATACTTTCAAGTTAGTGTCAATTAGTAGTTTCAAAGGGTTGTTTTTGCTGATTCCATACAGCCATCTCGCTACCTTAGTAGCCATGAGATAATTCGCCCGTAGTCTTGTTGGCGGAATTGCTACCTCCATCTCCAAAACCGTGTTTGGTGTTGTTCTTACTGCTCCCAGCATCCCTCTCAGTCCATTGTTTTGAATTACTTCGATCGTCCTTTTTTGCTCGCTAGTTAAATTGTGCTGCCATACTTCTCTTCCATATTCCAAAATCGGTCTGACACACGCGAGATACATACTTCTTACCGCTGCTAGCTCCTGACATCCCCTGCTCTGTACCTCTAATTCTCCAAATAACGCCTGCCGCTCTCTTCGCTTTCCCAATTGTGTTGTCTATGTGTTCTCTGAACCGTAGATTACTGTCTAGCGTAATGCCTAACAACTTAACTGACTTCTGTGCGTCCCTCTTTGATCCATCAGGGAGTGTTAACTTTGTGTGGCCTTCGCTTGCCTCTGCTGTTTTTTTGACTTTTCTTTTTGTAAAGTAAACCAATTACACTTCTGTTGACTCGATATCAGTTACAGGACCAGTGTATGCCAGTGCTGCCCATTTGTCAGACCGCATCTTTTTGAGACGCGGTCACTTTGACGCGACTGTATGTTGTCACTGGCGGTCAATTTGAATGCAATTCTCAAAAGTACGCATCAACAGTATTAAATATACGCATAGTATTATTGCCCTCTTAATACTATTTAGTATTTACAGTACTGTACATATGAATTTATCTGCACGTGACATTGAAATATAGAGGCACGTGTTGCGCGGCTGCTATATGGAAGTATGTACCCACAATATGCGGTCGCTGACAACACGAAAGAAATTGTTGACCACACGACCGCATCTCTGACCGCGTCTCTGACTGCATGCTGTCAGCGCCGACTTCTGGGCAACTTTGTCACCAAATCAACAACTCTGATATGTACGCGCAAGTCAGAGCAGAGCTGTACATCCCAGAACGCCCTAGCCCAACCTCATAAAGGATATTGGAAGATATCGATGGCCTCGTCGTACACGCATTCACAACGCCAAAGCTTAAGAGACAATATATAAACGACTCCTATTTTGTATACTTTTAACGACAAGCCTAATCACACGTCCTGCAATTTAAGGCGTACAGCCAACAAGGATTGACCCTAATGCTCACTTTTATGAAAGGACTAATGGTCTAGGTCAACAGGTGCCAGCTTCGCGGGCTAACTGCACTTATGACTTCTTAAATATATTTGGTATAATGTGATATCCTTTCTGTTTTCCAGACTTATTTCCTGGACTTTGATGAAGGTCATCTATTCATGCACTTATTGCTTCACTCATGATCTAAACTTTCTGGGACCCCTCAGAGTGCCCAGATCCATGCATCTTCTGTAGTATCGTGACTCGATTATTGTACGTAATTTTGCGTGCAGATATTTTAGAACGTACGTACTTTAAAATTATTACCTTCAAGGCGTACTTCACAAATTCCACTTCTCTTCGCGATATCGGTGAAATCTAGATGTGCCAGACACTGAGACAACCCATCGAGGTTCCTTTATTTGCGAAACACACGATTAAACTCTTTTCTAATTGCGTTTTTTATTATCAGATTGACAAAGTTACGGACGTCGGACACACTGCATTCCGTAGGTTTCTGTCCAGGTCAGTCGACTGTCGATATCAAAAATGTTTCAAGGTTTTTCGTCTCTCTCCACGAAATGAGAGATTTCGAGAGAGATAGGCTATATTCTAGGTATATAAGAGGCATTCTGGAAGCTCTAGAGGTAATTCAAAAGTTGTGTCGCATACTTGATGAAGGTTACCTGGACTCACGGTAGGTTTTACGACATTATCTTTTAAAACGAGTGCTTGCTAACAATATTGTTGGAAAGTAAAATCGTATTTAAAGAACAATGAGTTTATTAAAAAAGAAGAAAATATGCTAAGGCACTGGCCTGCTCAGAAACAATAGACTATATTAATCTACGGTACCATATGGATTCTACTGTAGATTACCTTGGGCATCGTTTTAAATACAGTACTCATGTCATCTTTTTCTCCAATCAGAATTATGTAAAGAGATTAAGTAAAATAAACTTTTGTTCATTTCGGTTAAACTTTAGTGCAGTAAATACCAGATCTCGACTTCTCACAGAAGTTTAGATCAGTACTGACGTTCTCAAATCTAATTTGTTTAACACTGTTTTTCTTAAAACTAGGTCCAATCACACTTTTCCATATTTTCTGAGCAGGTCTTCCATTGTGTATACACATATACTATACAGTACACTATATACTGGTCGACTAACGGAACGCCATGTGAATAATTAAATAAAATTAAGATGTCTCATCATCGTGCCCGTTTATAAATCGACTCGTGTGGACAATAAGTACATGGCTAGCTATTATTGGATATAAATTTGTGAAGATTAATAGCCAAGTACTGCATATTATCGTGAATATGTCTGGTAATATTGGAAACTTAGAAGGTCAGAACTACAGTAGGCTTTGATGTCCTTGAACGATAATATTAATTGGCAAGAGCAACTGAAAGTTTATTTCTCTAATATACAGCATACAGGAGCCGCTAGAGAGTGTGACTTTTCATGCAGTACCGGTACATCTTATTGGAGTAAAAGCGAGGGTCGCATACGTACTCTAAGTGAAATAAAATGAGTTTGTTCTACCATATGGCTCGAGACCATCAAATCTTAGTGCGAATGTTCTTTTATAGCCTACCCGAATACAGCACATATTGTATTATGTGAAGTTGATATCGTCACTCATCAAATATAAACGCACTACCCTGAAAGTGCTAAAAACCCATAAATTCAAGATAGATAATAATATAAAGAAAATTGTATAAGGTTCTTGGTGTTCGTAAAGTGCCATCCATAGCCCATACAATAGAAAGAAAATGTTTATTGACTATCATATAATCCGATTTATATAAAGGACAAGTTGACATACTAGTATACAGTAATAAGTTCTATAAATTCAAATAATACAAAGATTCATTTATACCATCCACGTTTGATAATAGAGCTGCACAGGCTTTTCATAGAGGATTGAAAATGTTGACTTTTCTTAAATCTTACTTTTACAGAAGTGGACTTTTATCACAGAATAAATGGCTGAAAGGCTTTGCGACTTTAGCCTTTTCTCATCATTGAAAATAAGTTTATTACGGACCGCTTTGATAAACAATGTTTTGCAGTAAACTATAGCCTAACACGCAAGCTTGGCAGGCCATTAATATCCGTTAACTCATTGATGTACGCGAGATCCATTCTTCAAAGCAAAGTTGTCATCTGGTAATGACTGGAGAACTGAGTGAAAACTGCATTTGGCGTCGCCTGTTTACCTCTAATCATGACCTCCTCCTCCTCCTCATCAATGTCTTTCACTTTTTCAAAACAAACCTCAACTTTATATAACTGTCTTCTCACCGGTTTGGTGCCCGCTAGTAAACTACTAGCAGGCAACTAATAGGATAATTGATTTTCATCTCTTTTGCAAAACTTTGTGTTGTAGCACAACGTGTGCTAGTGGTGTAGCGCATGCCAGCTGCTTCTGTTGATTTCTTCTTAGTTGACCTTTGTTTAGTTTGGCGTCAAGAGTTTTTTAATGTTATTGGGGTTGTTTTGCGGAGTTTGGGACTACCACAGAGGTCCAATATTTCCTCCTAAATGGATTCCTACAGAGCTATTTGATACGACGAGATCCAATACCAATGTCATTGGGACCTGAATGTTGGTAAACTCGGGCATGCTCTTTCCTATTGTGCCTGACGCGTCGAGGGAACAGGCAGCATAACTGTAGTATAAACTTGAGCGAGAATAGTAGGAATACCCTTGCAATTTTCAAGCATAGCAACAATAGGAGTCCACAAATCACGGCCACTACGTTCGGTTACGATTAGATTCGCTTGAAGTTGAGTATATTGTTAATAAATACAACCTTGGGGTCTTTAGAACAAAACACGAAAGATACAGTAATCCTTTTAATGTTGAATTCATTATTTCATTTTTAGAGCGCAAGTAAGGGAAAGAGGTGAGTGAAAGGAAAATGGAGAGGCAAACTAAACGTTTTTTAGTCGAAAAGACCCATGCCCATGTCCTCGTCGGACTCCTCAGCAGCAGACTCTTCCTTCTCCTCCTCAACCTCAGCAGCGGCAGCGCCACTAGAAGCAGCAGCACCAGCAGAGGCACCACCGGCAGCGGCACCACCGGCAGAGAAGTTGGTCAGGAGCTCGTGCAGGTTCTGGCCAGCAAGAGCCTTAGCGTAAAGCTGAGTCCAGATCTAGTAATGGCAATTAGTTATGATGGTTCAATAAATATATCAAGACAATAACCGAGAAAAAAGAAGAAAAAAGACTTTCAAGAATTAAAAACTTACGGGCTCAACTTCCTGAACGCCAGCAGCCTCAGCAAGAGTCTGGAGCTTTTCAGCGGTAATTTCGACCTCAGCATCGGCGAGGATGAGGGCAGCTAAATAGCATCGTGTTAGAAGTCGGGATGTGTATGACGCAAAAATAATTGAACGTACCGTAAGAAACAGCGAGCTCGGACATTGTGAATGAAGTACTGTGGTGTTGTCGAAGAGAGGTCGGTCGTGAAAGATGGGATGAATCAATCGATCAAAAGAAATAAAAAAAAATAAAAAAAGAGTGGAAAAAAGCGGATTGCCAAAAATTACTATGGGACAAATTCCCCCAACCCTCTTTCCCAATACAGAACTGAAGCAGTCACAATGAGTTGGTCCTTAAATTACTCTCGAGTGCGCGTAAATTTAGTCACTAAGTAATTACAGGCAAGTTATCACATAGCCTATGGCCCAGGCCTATGCTAGGTCATGTTGATATCGTTGAATGATGAGGATGAGTCGTTGCTGCTGCTGCTGCTGCTGTTGCTGTTGTTGTTGTTGTTGTTGTTACTGATGGCGGTCGCAATGAAGTTACCAGAAATCCTCTGCCTTTTTGAATCATGATCGTCCGTGTCGTCTTCTTCCTCTTCTTCATGGCCCTCCCTCTTGTTCGGCGGCGACTGGCTTGACTCAGAGTTGGATCGTCTCCGCCGCCTGAGATCTCGGCTGGGTCCTTCAAGATGAGAATTATACTCTGTCTGCAACTTGGAACTAACGTCTAGAATCCAAACGCCAGAAATATTAGTTCCTACGTTGATTTTCGTCACCATTTGTGCTGCTTCTAAATCGTAGACCCGTAGATAGTTGTCCTGACCGCCTGATATAAGCAGTGGCCCAGACGATGATTGTGACGAGGGTGTTGGCGTTGCAATTCTAGAAGCTTCGATTTCGTGTGTGGTATTTGATGCTGGTGAGTCTGGCTGTGTACCGACCCGATCTCCCTGAACCGGGCCAAACTCGACTCTGCCGTCCTTATATGCAGCATGAATATGAAGCATGCTGGTTCTCGCCTCTCCTTTTAGTTTTACGACATTACCCGCAACCGAGTCCAATATCCCTACGCCGTTTTGTGTATCTGTGTAGATGATTTCGTGCTCGTTACCGCCAAACCATAGGTTGACAAGTGGGTGATCACTGACCAAAATCGACCTGATTGGTTTTTTAGATACTGAGGTCTCGTAAATGTTGATTTGTCCATAGCGAGTGCTCGTAACGATTCTCCAGCCTTCGCTAGATGGTCTGTTGGTGTCGATAAATTGAATATCGCTGATCCACACTGGGCATCGGAACCCCAACTCGTCTTGACGGGGACTTTTAGCCTGCCATTTAGTGCTTAATCGCTGATTTCCTATATCTTCACTTTGGAGTACTTGAAAAAACCAGCTGGCTCGAACCATGCCTAACCGTGAGTCCACGGACTGAGGACTGAAGAGCTGCATGACCTCCAGGTCTTTGTCCTTCCCGCCGGAACTGATGATGTTGAGTTGAGTTGGGTGTATTCGAAATGCAGAGACTGGCTCTTTTATGTTTGTATGCCAATAGCTGAACTCGCTGTCCTCGTCTCGCAGATCCCGCACGATAACCCGACCCTGGGCACTACAAGAGTAGAGTCTGTCATTGGCAAACTCAAGTCCAACAATAGGATCTGTTGGTACCTTTGAAACCCCTTTCCACTCTCTTTCTAGTTTTAAAGTGTGTAAATCGTACATCTGGATCACTCCTCCTTTTCGTGCCACTGTGATCTGCAGATTGATATTAATGTTTGAGCTTAGAAACTTCAAAAGCCACTTACGAATTCTTTTCCAGACTCTAGTTTGCACAAAATAACCTTCTGCACATAAGAAGACCGGCCCTCTGCGGCAAACGAAGTGATCGAGGGCTCCTCAGGAAACGGCTCATCTGGGGTAGGAAGGTTGAATTCCATTACTTGATGTCGGGTAAGCATGTGTAAAAGCAGCAGAAGTAGTAACCAAGATACCTACAATTGATGGCACCAACGTCCGTAGTGCCCAATAATACTTTCATGACGACGGCTATTGTTTAAATACTCGAAAGCTCATAAATATGGCAGCAGAGCCATGATAACTTGGTAAAATATGAAAAAGAGATTTTGGTGACAGGGCGAGACGGGATGTTTAGACATATTCGATGGGGTAGTTACCCTGACCCTTGATTTTATGCCCGTTTTTCAAGGCCCTTTTGGCTCATTCATTTACTTTCCACCACGCAGACACGCAGAAATGACTAGCACGAGTACACAGACTATGATAAGTGGAGTCGCAGTCCCTGAGGGAGTGATTTTGCCTCCTCCAGAGGTGCGCGCTATAGTTGAAAAGACTGTTGGATATGTTGTGCGTAACGGACCTTCTTTTGAAGCACGGATTCAGCAGAAGGAGGAATCTAACGCTAAGTTTAGCTTTTTACATTTCGATGACCCATATCGACAGTATTACGAGTGGCGACTGAGTGACCGCAATACCGGTGGGAATGAGTTGGTGGAGGAGGGCTCCAATGGTGGTGCGAGCGCGCCGGCCAAAGTTGGAGGAGGGCTCGTGAAACCAGAATCCCTCGAGTTTTCGTTCAAGCTTCCACCAGTCTCGGCGCAGGACTACGACGTGATCAAGCTTACGGCCCTGTATATTGCACGAAACGGCAACCAACTTCTCAAAACGCTGTCGCATCGCGAGGCCAAAAATTACCAATTCGATTTTCTGAAACCAACACACACACTCTTTCCGCTGTTTACGCATTTGGTCGAGCAATACAAAAAGGCCATCAAGCCAGCACAGAATTTGATGGACAAAATACAGGCAGGCATAAAAGATCCGCAAATTGTGCTTGAGAAAGGTCGGTTACGCGCCGAATGGCAGGCACACCAACTCGACGAAACGAAGAAGGCGGCCAAGGACTCAGAGGAAGAGAGAATCGCATATGCACAGATTGATTGGCACGATTTCGTGGTTGTAGAGACGATTCAGTTTACCGACAGCGACACTAAAACGAACTTGCCGGCACCTATCTCGCTCGGACAACTACAATTCGCATCGCTTGAGCAGAAGAAAATTGGATCTCTTCGAATCGAAGAAGCCCCGCCGGACTTTGTGCCTGAGCCGATACGCGCACCATTAACCATGCCGCCACCGCCTAAACCGTCAGTTGACCTTTCTGAATCACATCCTTCTGCACCGGCACGACCGTCGGCACGCGAAGAAGAAGTGGAGATGGAGGAGCGCCGTATTGCCGAACGCCGTGAGCAGATGGACCGGAAACAAGCTGCTCGGAAAGCAACAGCGGCTGCGGTGCCCGAGAACATGAATATCCGATCAGCAGGTACGAGTCGGCGAAGCAAACTAAAGAGCAGCAAGGAGCGCATGATCAAGTCACAATTTACGGGCGAGATGATTCCCGAGTCCAAGTACGACGAGCACGTTCGAATCACGCTGCTGGATCCTAAATGGAAAGAGCAAAAGGCGTTGGCTGACTCGCGACAGTCCACGACTAATCTTGTGAGCTCTGAATCAGTGAGTACAGTGAAAAGATTGGCTAGCGAGCTGTTTGATGAGCGTGGAGGTGAAAGTCTGTCACCAGAGGAGCAAGAGCGCATCAAACGAGCGGCTACTGAAGTGCAGTGGGACGGGTATTCGCGAAGTAAAGACGCGGCAAGGGCACAAGCTTCAGTGAGCACTAATGTCAAGGAACAGCATGAAGCGCACAAAAAGGAATTAGAACGACTGAATGCGATTGGGGTTCGCAAAAGTTAAACAAAAAGTACAGTAGTATTAGTATTAATATAAATAAGGTATGCTATAAGTTTGTAATGAGATCTTTTTGACCGTAATATCCAGCCACAACACTGACAGTCATGTCTAGGCAAATGGTGGTGGTCTGAGCCAAGGACTGTAACGGATTATTACGCACAAGAACACATTTTTTTGCAAGGTCTCTCAGAACCGCAATTTCGTCTCCTGTCAAAGTATCTGGTAACCTTGCCAGCAGTGCAAAGATCCAGCGAGCCAGCAGCGGTGACATGTTGCCCGACACCCATTTATGGCAGTATCCAATGAGTTTGATGAGGAGAGCATGGGGGAACGAAGCGAGGAGTGAGATGATGGGCGGGTTTTGTGGGTCAAGAAAAAACTGTCGCCATTTACTGAACGCCTGGGGTAGTGAGTTGGGGTCAGCGTAGCGAGCAGGAAGTGGAAGGTGGTGGTGGTTGGAGATTGAGTTGAAGGGTGATTTGGTTGCACTGAAAGTGGCTTGGAAGGATTTATGCCAGTCTAGATTGATTGTAAGTGAGGTAGCAGGAGTAGTAGGGGCAGCAGGAGTAGTAGCAGTGACAGTAGGTGTCTGTGAGAGGGCGATGCTAGCAGGAATGGGATCATCAGAGTATGACTTGAGGGTTCGACCACCGAATTGAACAATTCTTGGTGGTTGAGGTTGAGATTGCAATTGAGGCCGTTTAACGTGAACAATACTAGGCCTATCGTTTGCTTCTTTGCTAACTCTTCTGAGGTAGTCAGAAGCATTAAGAGGCGGGTTGTCAAGGTTTATTGATCCGAGGTTAGGTTGCACTGGAAAAGCCGACCTTTGGCCAGTGCCAACATCTAGAGGACCAGAGGTATGAGACGAAGTAGAAATTGATTTACCATTGGATTTATGCTGTTGCTGGTGCTGCTGGCGCTGTTCTTGTTGCTCGTAGTAATCGTCGACATACTCTTCATCTTCATCGTTATCGTCGTCGTTGTTATTGTTGTTGAAGTTGAAGGTATCCTCAAGTGGAGGTGAAAATCTGCCACCTTCAGCTGTTCGCAAGGATGCCCGTTTTCTTGGAGGTTGGTTTTGACCTGCTGCTCGCTTCCGTTTCTTCCAAGCCATTCTTTATCTTCCTTCTTCTGAAGGCTCTTTGTGAGATCTTTTCTTTTGCCAAGGGATGAATTAAATTTATTAAATGAAATAAATGCCGAAATAAATCCTTGTATGGCCAAAGCACTTATTGCCAAAGCACTTATTGCCAAAGCATCTATTGCCCAAGCAAGGCGTTGATTATTTTTTTTTTTTTTTCCTTTGACTAGAGCTGAATAAGCATATAAATAACGTGGACGCGTATTCAGGTATTAAGCCCGAATTAACCTCTTAGACAGTAGAGTACGCAGAACTAACCAGACCTAGTAGACTACAAACATTATAATATATATAGAATAGCTGTATACCAGCTATAAAATCTTAGACTGACAGCTAACTAGATGGAAGCCAAGCTTAAAAGTCGGAAGTGCATCGTTAACTACTCAGCAGTTACAATCTGACCATGAATACGGATGGATCCCTCAAGGTGGGCCTTGGTCTTTTTTATTTTGAAAATTTCATGTAACAAATTCATATATGGTCTCCAAAGCTTATAAGGTCTCTAAAGGTCTCCAAAAGTCTTCACCTTGAGTGCACTTTAAAGTCATTATATTCATTGTTTCTTAAACATTTCTCTTAGACTAGTCCGCTACCTAGCCTTATAATTTTACATGATCGATGCAGTTAAATCAAGCCTCGAACGTGTGCGTCTGTTATTCATGAATTTCATGGTACCTGACTATCTTGCAAATGCGCCAATTTTCTCTTCTGTTTTAACTTTCATAGAAGTTATTAACTTTCACCCTACATATTAGGATCAAAATAAACCAACGCTCGTTCTCCTCTCTGATCAGGCTCTCAGTTTGTTTATTCTAGTTATATTCCAAGTACGGGTCTCTGCTCCTAGCCAAGCATACAGCTAAGACAGTTCTCTCATTAGCATGTCATAACCGTATTCTGTCATCAGAACACACCGTATTCAAAATATTTTAGAATGTTGGGTGCATCATCGACCTTCCAGGTCATATTATTCATGCTCAAGTAACAATTTCCTTCCAAAAACCCCGGTATATGCCGTGCTACATGTGCTTGTCTTTCTTGGCTTTGAGCCTTGCCTCATATCACTCATAGGCTTAATATTAAGATCGAGGTCGTCGTTATCGTTATGTGCATGGATGCTATTAATTAATGTTGACGCAAAAGAAGTAAAACAAAAGGTTTAAAAATGGATACAGTAGATTCTGAGTAGAATACTATCGCGGCATCGCCTAGTAGGCTAGTTATACGCTTGAAGAAATTTCTCTTGAATCTATAGTAATGTAGGCCTAGTGTATACTCCAGCCAGAAGTTAATGTTTATTCTGAGCGGACTTTTGGTTACGTGTACGAGCTTGTATCGATCTGAGATTCTGAGCTGTAAGACCTTTAGGTACAGTATATTGAGCACTTTGGATTCAAAAACGTTGTCTAGTCTATGAGACTCTGCATCATTATCAAAGAGTGACGTTAACTGCAGCTAATGAAATTTGCATTAATATGCACCCGACACATCTTACGATATCTGGCACTCTTTCCAATGTCTCTAAGAGTCTAATGTCAATGGGCTCTTATTTTCCTCTGTCCAGTTGTATGTACGAAGCCTCTAGGGTTGGTCGGCTAATTGATTGATTGACTAGACTACATCTGCATCTACATATGTATAGCTACATCTTCTTGTTACTTATTTACATCTTAGTATATTCTTCACTCTTTGGACCCCCTTAGGCTCTTGCCACCCCAGTCATTGTCTTTATCTTGGCGGTCTGTAGACTAGAGTTATCAGCGAACTGAGCGAAGCACTGTGTCTAGCTAGCTTCCTAATCAGCTTATCTGCTTTGTGAGATTATATTTTTATGATCACCTCAAGGCTCAGGCCATATGATTTTACCTATGCGCCTATAGGAGCGTGTTTAATTCTGAGATGAGACATTTACTTTAGTCTTCACAACATGCTCAGACAGATCCACCCCCATCCTTTTGAGTTTTGTAGCGCCAACACGTTTGCCCAGGCCTCTAAAGACTAATGTTCTAGAAAATAATTCCAGACGGATGTTTTTTTCCCGGTTCTTGTCAACTGATCATCTAAATGTAGCTCCAAATTTTGTGAGTGTTTCGGGGTCCATATTCCCGGTATTACAGTGTGACATGCCGGCCATAAGTGAGCCTCTAGGGGGATCACTTTTATATGTTCATTTCCGAATATTTCTGTTCATTTCTGACCATTACTGGGTTTTTCAGGCTTTTTCATCTTTTTTTGATCTTTTTTTTAATAGCATTCTTCGAGTATCTTACACAGGTATCTATACATAAAAGCGCCATGTAAAGTAATTCGCGAGTGAGTTTTAGACTTCAAAATGAAGAGGGTATCATGTTTTCCTTAGTTAATTACAGTAGTCTTCTTAAAGTATGTCGAGCCTTTTCATTTTCATTTCGAAGATCCGATTATTTTGTTTTTGTTATGTCGTGTATGTTATTATTATTGATATACCGGTACCCATTCTATAAATTTAGAGCTTCTGGAGCATCTGGAACATATGGAGCATTGGACCATTTTTGCTAGATTTGTTTGAGACCCCTATTCGACTCGAGACCTTTTTCATGATACGGAGCATATGGACTTCGTATCCTCGAACACCAGCTGGCGAGAACGGATGTAGACGTAGACATTGCACGACACGGTGTCACAATATTGTACTTTTGGAATCTTAATTGAACAACTTGAATTAAAAGCTATCGCTTGAACTGAATAGCATAATTTAAAAGGCACCACAGACCTGAATAAAGACACTTTTATTGTACTTCCTGGTGTGACATTCTGCTATTCACGACTAAGGTGGCATCTATATAGCTAGTCTAGAATTTTCTTGAATTATTTTGTATACTGATTATTTTGTAATTACAGCTGTAGAGTGAAGCTCGTATAACCTGACCGTTTAAAGGGTTTTAAACGGTCTTTAGTCAAGATTTACGTATACATTCCCGGACTAGACTACAACTAACAAAGCCTAGCCAGTTCCTTGCAATAAAACCATTTAGGGTCTCGAATGTCAATATTGTGATCTATAATTTCAATTCTAGGAAACTTGCACAAGGCGCGGAATAATCTAGTCTTTGCAAATAATGTGGTGACAATCAATACCATTTCCAACCTAAATCTGATTGGTGAAATCTGTTCTTTCATATTCCATTCTTTTCATATTGGACACGTTCTACTTTATTGGTGATCACGTAATGCAAGCTGCGCGCGGGAAGACTTGCAATATATTGCTGACTGCATATGAAAATATTCTCTCATAGTCGCGTCTAGAGCTCAGGTATGGGGAAATTGCACATCTGAAGTTGCAAGTTGTTTAAACACTTCTCAGATCTAGTATTCCCGTCCTCCAAGTCCAAGATACGTTATCAAGAAGCAAATAATTGACTGAATAAACAAATGAGCTGAATCACAGCCATCACATTTTTCACGCAATACAAACATTTATACAGATTCATTGTTAAAACGTATTTATAATACTGTACATAAAAAATGCTTTATAGCAGTTAGCTAGACTGGTCTAGTCGGCTATTATTAAAAAAGAGGCGGGCTAATATTTAAAGACGTTTACAGACGTCTACTCTACTGCTAGCTATACTATTACTATATGAATATAGCAGTTAGCTCATAAAACATGTCATAGTCAACGATAGAGCTTTGAGAGTTTGTCAAGTCTGTGGAGTGACTGGAGACGCCGTTTACAAGTAAACAAAAAAAATTGAATGTCTAGCTAATCTAGATGCAGTGAAATATTTCTAAGCCAATAGCATGTCTTCTGGATGCCCATACGACTGTGTGTCTTAGATGGTTGGCCTTTGACGATGGGGTTCTTCATCAACAAACATGCATACCGTAAAAAAAATTGTGAGATTCTCTTTTTTACTTTCTTTCACTCTCATCTAACTCTTCTTGGAGTCCTTGGGGGTGGGCCTACTCTATTTCTCTTCTCTGTTCTTAGTCGGTTTTTCTTGCCGGCTCAGCTGCTGACCGATCATCACCTGCCTATTAAAGTTTCTTTTTTTACCCACAAATGGCTGACATAGGCGCCATGAGGTTTTGAGGTTTTGAGGAGCCGTGGTGGTCGTGGTCGTCGTCTCTTCGTGACTAGATTATTTGCAATGATCGAGACTATCGCAAGAACTTACATACTCTCAAACCACATCTGTTTGAAATATAGGAAGCGAGAAATATAGACTACATAGGGTCTAGATCTATATATACCTATATTTACTTCGATTCAACAAACTGTATTGCTACTATCCAACGGTGCGATTGTTTATAAAGTATACTGAATCATTTGCTTAAGCATTTCAATCCCCAATGGTAATGGCCCGTTTGAATTCTGGCGAGCCTCCACAGTTTGCACAACCATTGTTGGCCACTTCATAAACGCCATCCATTCACTTCGTTGCTGGTCAGTTATAATCAGCTTAATTTCGTGCAGCAACCGGTCATGCAACCAAAAAAGATCAGGTTTGGAATGGAACAGAAGCATGGCTAAATAGTGCGCAACAACAACAAGCGCAAATGGGCGTCGCTTTTTTAGAAGGTTAAGAAAACTGGCATCTACCGTCATGGACCACTCGTATAGGTTGCGATAGTTTCCGGAAGGAGTTGATAGAGTCTTTTGGATACATGTGCGTAATGTGGTCAAAGCGGAGAAATATGTTGCCTTGGGTGTTGCTAGCGGCACAGCAGCTAATGCTGCTCCAGAAACAAAAGTGTCATCGCGAATGAGACTTAGGGCATGATCTGGCTTATGAACAAGGTCTCCGTTGAGAGTGAGTATTTGGTTGAGTGCTAGCAAAGAGTCCACAACCTTAATTGGAATGTTGTTGCTACTGGTGTTGATGCTGTTGCCTAATCCTTCTGAATAACTGAGCCACTCCAAGTTTAGGGGAGAATGCGGCAAGTAAGCTTTCATAGACGTGAGCAAAGAAATTGGACCCTTTCCTAGTGAAAAAACATCTGTTTTGTATGGTGCATCCGAATAGAACGGAATATGACCTAGCCGATACGAACACAGCCAAATAAGATATGTTGCAAAATAGGCGGCCTCATAGTTTCCTTGGTTGACGTTCGTGCATTCTGCTCCGCATTGGGCTAACGCTTGATCGTAGAGATTCATGGACAATTCTGATGGTTCAAAGTGCCTTGCAGGCTGTTGCTGTAGGTTACAGTAGTCCATGTGAAGAGAAGCGAACGCGCAAATGGAGAATGCGAGGAACGCGTGTTTTGATGCCAGCATGGCTGAGTAGTCGTGCCATAAAGACTCGGTTCCTGGGTTGAGTACGATTAGAGACAAGATGTGATCTTGGTAGTGGCGGATCAATTCTCGATACTTGTACTGCCAGTCCGGGTGGTCTGTGTTTGTCACTGGTCCTAAGTTTTCGTAGACCTTTGGAGAATGTTGGTGAGTAGAACTTGACGGTGTTTGCGGGATGTAATTGTATTGATCAGGTGGATTTGAAAATAGCGCCAGGGGGTTAGACACCTCGGGGTAAGAGACTGGAGAGGGAAGCTGGTAAGGTGAAGTATAGTGTTGATCATTAGGGAAAAGGGGATGATGAAGAGGTTGCTGAGGTTGCTGATGCTGATGTTGATGCTGATGATGAGGTTGCTGATAATTCTGGTATACAGAATTAGTGTTTGTGAAATAATCTTGGTACACCGGTGCCTGGTCGTACATGTACTCTGAGGATGCCGGGGTTGGGGGAAGCGGAGACAGGATAGAAGCAGAATAAGAAGCCGAGACGGGTTTTCCTTGAGCCATTGCTCGTTCATACGATTGAGGATTAGTGATGAGGATATTTGCAGTGCTAATGAGCGGAGGTGGTTGCACCGAGTTGTAAATGCATTGTTTGTGGCTCTTTATACACTTTGAGCAAGCTGGTCTAGCTTCATCGCACTAAGAAACGTTGTTAGCATAGCAGCGCGATGTGTGAGGCTCCAACACTTACTTTGATTCGAAGCCTTTTACAGGATTGGCAGCCATTGCGAGACCTTGTGTGAGCACGACGCACACGCTTTTTAACAGTGTCGGACATGATTGAAAAAAGTATAGTTGAGAACCCAAGAAGGATGGAGATGTCAATATATATATATATACACACTGTAGCTGGTCTGGCAGGAATAGAAACAAATAGTAGGAATATATGGAGAAATATGGTATATATGATGTTAAATTTGTTTTTTTCTCATGATTTATGAATAATTTAGGTTTATTAGCTTCCCTCTAAATACGGTAATTAATAAAAAGTAATTGTTTCATAGGGTCAAAAGAAATTATTTTTGTTTTTTCAAAAAATAGTGAAAGTCATAAAAATTAATGACGAAATAAACTTTCAAATATTGTAAGCTTAGGTTCGACATGATTTCCGTTTTTGTCAACATATTCTTGTTTCTTTTTTTCTGTGTCTTTTCAATTCCATCCTGCTCAAGACTCGCGTGGCAGACTTTCGGTATCGCTACTATTTTCTTTTTCTTCCGCGTCCATTTACCTGCCCCTCCATTGAAATGAGGAGAGACTGGGTAGTATGACGAATGGACATATGAACGTAAATGCTCGGAGGACATGTAGTCTAGGCTTCAAGTTTATATATTAATCAAAAACACTGTCTGCATGACCAATTATGTCGACTCTCTACGGGCTTTTGAATGTAGACCTTAAGATCTCAAACCAAGAAAACACTCGTTGATTGACGGTGGCTTTAATTATAGCCAATCAGCATGTCATGGACAACAGAGTAACCAAGTAGCTAGCTACCCCTGGTAGACCCTAGCTAAAGTAGTCGAGCGAGAAGTCGAGAATACACTCCCTTTAAAAGTCTAGACTCCAGCCTATAGCTTGAGATTTACAATACCGCCCGCAGTGTATACAAATATTGCTCAACTTTCCTGGGCTGCCAGTAGCTGGTATTTACCGGTACTACATCTGAAATGCTCCGTGGCAGCTAGCTACTGTAATAGCTTTCCTTTCTGTCAGTTGGCTTTATATCCCTTCGTACGTACAGCGGTGAAATGGCTCAGCTGTTGGCAGCAAGACTAGTGAAAAAGGTAGCCTATACAGTAGACTAGCTGCTTAGAATATGGCCTTATACGTAGTAGATATTGGATTAGTTTTGTCTCTTGGTACAACCACTGGCTGATAGGTTGTTGCTCGTAACACGCTAGAATTCAAATAGATATGTATAGGCTGGTCTAACTGGAAATAAAAATGAAAAAAATAATTTGAAAAATAAAAAAACAAAAAAAATAAATATAAAATCACGCGCATAAAAGAAGCCAATAATCATCAAATATTGGCCATACACTTGCAATACTAGACCATACATAGAGGCTATATAGAGCTGTACTTAGTGGAATAGCCTAGTGGCATAGACTGGTGGCAACCTGCATAACCCGTCTCTTGACTTGTCTGTTAATTTATGGGTACATGGTGGTGGCCATATGGCCTAACGTTACCCTCTGGTCGGCATTGCTACGGAAATTTTGACACTGAAAATTCAAGCAAAGAGCAATAGATCTACGTCGAAGCAATACGTTTTGGAAAATTCATAGCGGCAATCTTAAGAGTCAAGGACGTAACGACGTAAGACGGGAAGGTCTTTCAACGTACATGAAAAACGTGACTCGGGGGCAGCGCTAGACTAAACCCAACTTGTCAAATCAAGTAAGTCCGTACAGATGGTGATTTTAGTAGACAGACTAGCAGAAACCTTTAAAAGGGAGTTTTTAGTCAAGAGGACTAATGTAATAAGTTTGGAGTACGGCACGAGTCTAAGAGGAAAGCAGAAGAGGAAGATGAATCTATATGAGACTAGGTATATCTTGCAAGCTTTCATCAAGATCACAGCCTGTCTTGACTTGAGATCTTTACGTCTATAACCCATCAATGTTTACGCATCGAATGAGTCACATTATGATTAGCACGATCAACATGGTTAAATGAGCCATATTGTGTAGTCTAATTCAATAGACTAGTTCAATAGACTAGTCTAGTCTACTTGGACCCTTCAAGACCTCTCTCTTTCGAACCTCCTTTAAGAAGCAAATCCCCTAGGCCTAGGCTCCGGATGCTCTGCATTATAATGGCTCCGTTTAGGCATACCACTTTCAATACAGTACAGCTGTAGAAGCCTGTAGAGTCTGTGTGTAGAATCTACTTTGCAGACTTCGTTTCATCAGATCCGAGCCTTTGCTTTCTACAAAATGATCTATACATGATCACCGGTAAAGAAACAACGTATACAGGAAAGTGACTACGAGTCTGAGTAAAGTTTCAGTCCCTTACCAGTATAGCCTACACGTCCTCGTCTACAGTTAACGGTAGAACCAAAAGGTGTTGGCATAAATGAAACCAAATAGCGTAACGTGGACACGGGTGCCCTGCGTTATATGAATTACACGAGATACGCGAGATACGCGAATTATGTGGCATTGAATTAGTCTAGAGACACATCTCTATTCCAACATGGCAGTTGAGCCTTGAGCGTATATATACTGTAGGTAGACTGTATAGAAATTAATTATCCCGTAGTCCATATGGCTTAGGTCTAGTTGGACGGCCGGTCTTAGACCTAGCTAGCTATACCGATATACATCATAACTTGTATATAGTACTACTTTGCACTTCACAATTTGCGCGTAAATGAGTCTGGGCAAGGAAATCGAAAAAGCGCAGAGAAAAA
>JAJMKT010000025.1:35000-95732 GCA_030563985.1 Geotrichum restrictum | reverse complement strand
TGAATCTGCCGGCTCTACCGTCGTTGTGACTCAGGAGTGTACTACTTGTGGACATACTGTCACTGTTCCCTCTGCCACCGTTAGCATCATGAAGACCTACGCTACTGTTCAATCTGGTTCTACTGTTGTTGTCACTGAGCACTGCTCTAGCTGCAACGCTGTTACTGTCACTCCTTCTGCCACTGTTAAGTCCACTGTTGCTGTCACACAGCAGGGTTCTACTGCTGTTGTTACTGAACAGGGCGCATCTAGCACTCCCGTTGTTACCGCTAGTGGTGCGACATCTCACGTTGTCCAGACCAAGTCCACCATTCTGACTGGTGCTACTTTGTCTTCTGCAACGACTGTTCTGACTGGTGCTACTCAATCTACTCTTGTTACCTCTTACAGCACTTACACGTCTACCAATGAGGGCGGCTCCGTGGTCACTGTTACCTCTCCTTGCAGTACTTACTCCACCATTCTGACTGGCGTCACTTTGTCTTCTGCCTCTGCAACTGAAACCTCTATTTTGACTGGCGTTACTTTGTCTTCTGCTTCTGCCACTGAAACCTCTATTCTGACTGGCGCTACTTTGTCTTCTGCCTCCCACACTATTCTGACTGGTGTTACTTTGTCTTCTGCCTCTGCAACTGCGACATCTATTCTAACCGGTGCTACTCAATCTTCTGCCTCCCACACTATTCTGACTGGTGTTACTTTGTCTTCTGCTTCTGCCACTGAAACCTCTATTCTGACTGGTGCTACTCAGTCTTCTGCCTCTGCAACTGCGACCTCTATTCTGACTGGCGTTACTTTGTCTTCTCCAACGACTGTTCTGACTGGTGCTACTCAGTCTACTGTTGTTACCTCTTACAGCACTTACACATCTACCAATGAGGGCGGCTCCGTGGTCACTGTCACCTCTCCTTGCAGCACTTACTCTACTATTATGACTGGTGTCACTTTGTCTTCTGCTTCTGCCACTGCTTCTGCGACCTCTATTCTGACTGGTGTCACTTTGTCTTCTGCTTCTGCTACTACTTCTGCCACTGTGTCCTCTATTCTGACTGGTGTCACTTTGTCTTCTGCTTCTGCCACTGCTTCTGCAACCTCTATTCTGACTGGTGTTACTCAGTCTTCAGTTGTTTCATCTTACATTGTCCAGACCAAGACTACGGAACAGGGCGGATCTACTCTTGTAGTCACTGAACACTGCTCATCGTGCAATGCTGTCACTGTTACGCCTTCGCCTTCCACTATTTACTCTAGCCAGGTTATCACTACTCAATCTGCCGGCTCCACCGTCGTTGTGACTCAGGAGTGCACTACCTGTGGACATACTGTCACTGCTCCTTCTGCAACCGTCAGCATCATGAAGACTTACGCTACTGTTCAATCTGGTTCCACCGTTGTCGTCACTGAGCACTGCTCTAGCTGCGGCGCTGTCACTGTCACCCCTTCTGCTACTGTTGAGTCTACCGCTTCTGTCACCCAACAAGGCTCTACACCTATTGTGACTACCTCTGAAAGCACCAGTCTCGCAGCTACTTCTGTTCAGGCTGGCTCTACTGCTGTAGTTACTGAGAAACAGGGATCATCTGCTGTAGTCACTGCTTCTGAAACCGAATCTTCTGCTGTTACTTCTGTTAAAGCTGGCTCTACTACTGCTAGTCAAGTATCCAGTGCTGCCATTACGCAGGCTTCCACCACTGCCCCTACTATCACTGTCGGTGGACTTACTTCTTACATTATGCAAACCAAAACCACTCAAAATGGAGGAACTACTTCCGTTGTTACTGAACGGTGCTCTTCGTGCGAGGCGATAACTATTTCTCCTTCACCAACCACTATCTATAATATGGAGACAGTTACTACTGAACAGCAAGGGACTACAGTTGTTGTCACTCAAAAGTGTACAACTTGTGATGTTACAGTTACTTCTCCTTCTGCCATTGTTAGTATTGTCCAGACTTACACCACCCAGCAATCTGGCAGCAACGTTGTTGTTACTGAGCATTGTACTGCGTGCGAAGCAGTCACTACCACGGCCTCTCCTTCGACTATCATGCAAACTCAAACCACGGTCCACCAGGGTTCTACCGCTGTTACCACAAAGGCTTGCACTACTTGTCATGGAACTACGATAACTGCTCCTGTAGTTACCTCTTACATTATTCAAACGTACACTTCTGTTCAGCAAGGAACTACTCTCACCGTTTCTGAAGAGTGTACATCTTGTAAGGCTGTTACAGTTACTCCTGCTCCTTCCACAATCTACAGCTTGGAAACTGTCACGACAGTTCAACAAGGCACTACGGTTGTTGTCACACAGCAATGCACTACTTGTGCTGCTACTATCACGGCAGCTGGTGTCACTGTCAGTCTTGTTAAGACTCAAGTCTCTGAACAAGAAGGCACTACTGTTGTCGTTACTGAGCACTGCAGCAATTGTCAGGCTGTTACAGTCACTGGAACTCCTGTCACTGTTTACTCCACAATGACCAACGTTGAGCAAGGTTCTACTGTTGTGGTTACCGAGGCAGTGTCTACCTGTTACACTAGTACTCTTACGGCTGCCGCATCTACTCACGTTGTAATAGAGACCAAGACCACCCAATTGGAGGGGTCTACGGTTGTTTACACTCAGCAATGCACTGATTGTCAAGCCATTACCGTTACACCTACCGCTGTTACTCAGTCCGCCATGGAAACTGTTACCACAGTTCAACAGGGTTCAACTGTAGTTGTTACTCAGGCATGCGAAACCTGTGCGCAAACTGTGTCGACTCCTGATGAAACTACTTACATTATGCAGTCTAAGACTTCTGAACAAGGAGGTTCTACTCTTGTTGTTACCCAGAGCTGTTCCAGTTGTAAAGCAGTTTCCATTCCCGCTCTAACTTCTCCAGTTGACTCCTCTGCAGCTGTGATTTCGGCGACCGCTGTTACTAGTATTGAAGGTGTCGCAAGCACTCCTTCTACTGTGATTACAACTGCATCGTGCTCTACTTGTGTCGCGCAAGCTACAACTTTGGTGTCTTCTCATGTGGCAGGATCTCAATCTGCTGTTGCAACAGTTGCACAGGGCGCTGCGTCTTCTATGAAAGTCTTTAGCAGCTCGTTAGCAGTTTGGGTTGTTGGTCTTGTTCTCATGATCTAATTTGTGATTGGGAAACTCGATTTTTTATTTATTTTTATTTGTTGCGTGCTTGACTCACGCTTGATACATGGCCTTTTTTTTTTTTTCAACTTTTCTCTTCTCTTGTATATTTTATTATTATTTTTGTGTTTATATACTTCATACATGTGGTCTAAAATTATATTCTCGTTTACTACGTCTACCTAACTTTCTTTTTTTCATGAGGCCGCTTTAACAAGTGACAATCTCTTTGGATTTCTCTTGGACGGGCTAAGCTAGCGTTTTGCGTAGACCTGTTCTTGAGCAACCAATGTAGACGCTTGCTCGATGCAATTCGATGGGCCATGTTTTGACGCACTTCCGAGAGCACTTCTAAAAACACTTCTGGAGGAATTGATCAAGTAGACAGTTAAGACATCAACTGCTCCAACTTCAGGCACAATAATCGACAAAGCACGGCTTAACGTCCTACTGTTCAAAGGGCCCCTATATCCACAATGATAAAAACAGCTCAAATACGACGGTTCCTCTTATCAAAAAAGGTTAATTCCGAAGATTAAGGTCGACAAATTCAAAGAGCATTATTCGGTCGGAGTCTAAATTAGCCAGTCAAACAATATTAATTTCAGCGAGTGGAAGGTGAAGAATGGAAATACAAGTGAAAAAGCGTGGGCTAGTACGAACGGTGCTAGCTTTGGCCCAATCACCCTCTGACCTCTTCTAGATATTCTGTATTCTGTATTCTGTATTTTGTATTTTGTATTTTGTATGCTGTGTTCTGTATTTTGTATTCTGTATATTCAAGAAATTCAAACAAAAACAAGGGAAAATGAGCCTCCTTTTATACATTTCAAGCCCCGAAAAGAAGAAAAATGAAAGATTGTGTACGTACCGGTAGCTATTAGAAAAGAGCAAAGATCCTGCTGTTTATTTTTTTAACTTTGCAAAAACTTTGTACCTGAGGCCGGGGGGCCCTGAGAAATTGAGACATATGAACTGTTCCTGAATTCAATTTGTATGAATTTCTTTGGACTTGTCACAAACAAACACAAACTGGATGCGTAACAAAATGTTTTTGGACTGTAGTCCCCAACTATACAGTGACTACAGTCTATAAACTACGTATGTACCCTATCAGAGCCTATCTAATCATCATGACTTGGGTACTAACGAGCTGGTCACAAACTCACAGACTTCTGTCACAAACTATGGTTATATATACACATACAACTTGCAAGCCAGCTAGTATATACAATATACAGACTCTATTACAGAGTGCAAAATTACAGAGTGCAAAATTACAGAGCGCAAATAACTAGTTGCTGATAACTGCAGGTCTAGTAGACAAGAAAAAAAAAAAAGAAACTGACTACGCTGAGATCTGCTATAGAACCCTTAGACTACGTTGCATACGAACGAACGAACGTATAGTCTAGTTTCTAGCTACTGGTACCTCTAGACCCTGATCGTCCCAGACGTCGGCAATAGAAAACCCACCAATGCAACGACTGGTTGTCCCTGCTAAGGTTTGGTTTTTATATTTCAAAATTCAATTCGAGTAGCAGACTAGCAGCAGTGTCTGAGTATACAGACCAGTCTAGGCCCTAGGGGCTCAGGTTGAACCAGATTTGACTGTTTTATATTTTAAGCTTCTTGCAAATGGTATCCGGTATGAATCAAATCCGTTTTATAACTAGACTATGGTCGTAAGACGAGCACCTATAGTTTAAGATATATGGTATATGACCATCTACAGTATGTACTATGATATGATTGCGGAGTGCAGTATAGTACAGTATGCATCATGAGTAGTCTTGAGTCTATATACTGTAATGATATCGTGATCAATGAAATCTCTATTTGAGTATGATAACTGTTCTTGAAACCGCCATGTCTTAAGTAGTATATATCAATTTGACTTTCAGTCGTTTAGATGTCGACGTATATAGATGTTTTGTTAGACTCAAGATCTGTTAGAATACCGGTGGACTAGGGGGTTCAAACACCACGCCCATTTTTATTGGGTTAAATTTTACGTATACGCGCAAGTGCTTCCCCTCTTTACTGTTGCACTTGATAATAAGTTGATGTCGTTACTTGACCAATCTAGAGACGACGTACTGTACGTCCCTTGGTCTGCAGTCTAAGATATGAGGAGAGAAAGAGCTCTAGAGAGCCTATAGGGTCTTGTGAAAAAAAAAAAAAAAAAAAAGTGAAAAATTTATAAGGAGCCTAGCTATTAAAAAAGCCGCTGAGTTTCCTAATTAGGACCAAACGACGAGGGTCCTGTCGCCTAATTAATTACAATAAATAAATAATAATAAATCAAAACAAATAAAAAACGAATAGAATTTTTGACATGTCCATGGCCGGCAGAGTCAGTCAATATTGTTGAGTCAACTCATGAAAACCAGTATGAAAAATTCTGTTCAGACCTACCGGTAAGCTTATTAGTTACCAGCACCAGAACAAAAAACAAAAAACTCACAAACTACGTACAGTACAATCTTTTGACAGCACGCTGGCTTTTGGTGGCTTACGGACCAAAGTCAAGACACAAGTAGGAAACGCATTAAGGTTGGCTAACGGGCGACCCTTAAAGCCTTAAGTTAAAGGTTATCGATTGTGAATTCCTGTGAGCGGCGCTCTCTAATCATAAATGGGGTATACATTAGGCGAAATTGGATATCGATTTTGACACAAATGCTGGTTTTTTACGAGTATATTTTTTTCATTTTGCAGTCCTATTGCAATTGCATGCATTTTAATTAAACCTCCTTTTCTCCTTTAGCTGTCTATGAAAGACGGAAAGAAAGAAAAAGATCTTAGTCTGTCGTTCTCTCTCTTCTTTAACTTCATCTTTCTGGCTCTGTGTGACCAAAACTATCTTCACTCGCTGACACTCTTTAACTCTCAAACCTCCTTCTTCAACCCTTTCAAAATGAACCATGAGAGCGCCTACTTTCAGCATGACATGGAAGGTCTCTATTCTACAAAACCTATTACATCGCCGAACCAGAGCTATCTAGGTCAACATGTCGAGTATGTGCTGACCGCAGACTTTGATGTGGACTCTGGCCCAACTGTCACTCACCAGTATCCTTCTACTATCAAAAGTGATCAACAGTGAGTACAACAAAAAAGCCGTTTTTGAAGATACCTGCTAACGAGTTAGCTTGATTGCAGAACTCATGCTGCCGGACCAGTCTCATGTCCGCACCGAAGACTGGACTGTCTTTTTCCTGTATCACCAACACAGCCAAACAAAACTTGAATACCACGTTCTTAATGAGAACCAAAAGGCCCGTGCTTCTAAACTCTATGTGCTGAATCTGGTCAACACTAAATTTGATAAAGATCTCAAGCGAGGCGCCGTTGTGAAGGCTATGTGTATCGTTACCCCTCATCCCTTCTTCCACGTCTTCAAGCCTCTGCTGATACTCGCTCTGGATGACTACTTCAAAGTCCCCTCCATTGAATGCCTCCAAAATCTCTTTAATGCAATCAACTCCATTGATCTTTCGCGCATCCCACAGCTCAACTTCTATGAACGCCTAATCCTGTCTTCTTCAGACAAACCCAACATGTTTTGTGAAAAATTTGACGACTACGAAGCACCAGAAGGGCAGGTTCAAGACCAGCACCGTCATAGCGGAAGCACAATGCTGAATAGCCCCATTTCAGCCATGTCATATGAAACCCAAATTGCTAGTCCCGTCGAACCCCAGCGAAAGGGAAGTGTGGCTACCTTTGACTCACAGGAGGGAGGAAAGCCCTTCTACTATATTGACCTGAAAAGTCACGGCCAGCATAGACTCCTTTCCAGCACTGTCACGAGAGACACACATTTCTATGAATCTAAAGTCAACTTCAATGGCATGAGAATCCCAATTAAAATACCTATTGAAGTATATCCGGAGTCGGTAGGAGATTTCTCGGTTATCAACCTGGTGACCGCTATGCTGAGCATGACGCAGCCTTGCGAAATTTTACATCCAGAACTAACAATCTATGGGCCATACACACCTCCTCTTTTGATTCTCATCAACGGTCTGCTGACTCAAAAGCGAATCATTTTCGTGGGGCTCAACTCTCCATCAGGCGAAGTATCAGACCGCGTGTTGGCTGCTTGCTCTCTTGCCTCAGGCGGAATCCTGCGCTCATTTGTAACTAATGCCTTTCCTTACACCGACCTCAGCAAAGTCGAAGATCTCTTGGCCTCGCCAGGATATATTGCCGGTGTCAAAAATCCAACATTTGGACACCATCCGTCCTGGTGGGATATCCTTGTCGACCTCGAAGAAGGTACCTTGAAGATCTCGAGCTCTATTGGAATTCCTGGCCCACTTGTGCCAGGCAAAAGCCAATCCAGTAGCGACAAAATCTCATCACAGCAGCAACAAAGATTGCTCAACTCAATGAACCCAGAGGACGTTGCTTTCATTGCGGACCTAAAGTGCATGATTGCCGACCACTTTTCAGAATCCTCAATTAGATTTCGTTGCCGCAACTACATTAAACGATTCATTCGAATTGCTACGTCCTACGAAGAGTACAAGTACGGCAAAACAAGCCTTTGGCCAGCCGCAACCGACCCCAAGTACGAGGTTGTGCCAGGGTACGGATACACGTGGACATCCGATGCCCAGCGTTCATTTGACTTTAACTGCTACGCACCCGTCATTGAAGGCTGGCGCATGTCCCGCAGTTACCGGTTATACATTGAAGAGCAAACCAAGATCTGGCCCCAGATTCCCAAGCGCGTAGTTGACTTTGACTACTATTTGGACAAGTTGAGGTACCACAAGGTGTCGTACGACGAGTCGGCACACATTTTTACCGTTCTGGCTGACCATGTCCAGGATTATGATGATACTATGCGGCTGTTGACCGCATCAAGTGTTAATAACCTGTTTTACGTCGCTCTGGGCTTGTTCCATAAAAGCCCCCAGGTAAAAGCTTCTACCGTGCGAATCGTTTACAGAATTGAAAACAACATTGCTGGCCGTCATTACTATGAGGCTATGAGTCAGTTCCAAAAGGTGGCATACAAGCGCTTGCTACAGGAGACGATGCGAGACTCAAGGAACAGAGCGTCTGACCCCATGCCACCCATGAAGGCTGAAGGTGGTGATTTCACCATGGTTTGATATACTAAGAGAAAATTAAAGTATAGACTACACAATTGGATTTAGAGAAATTTTAGCTGTCAATATATATAACATGTACCGTATGTTCGTGATACTCAGTTCTACTTTCTGCGAAGATTCCTGAGGACACCCAAGATGATTATAGCAACTGAGTATAACTGCTCCTTAAACAAGAACAGAAAGGCGGATGTGAGCGCAGATTGCGAAACCTTGGTAATGATACCTCCGTAAAGTCCGGCTGGACCTTCGTTTGCAAGGATATTACGAAGCCCACTAATCAGGCCATTATTGCCCTTGTTGGGCGACTTTTGTCTGAGTTGCATTCTTGCTTTGAGTGTGACTATACTATGAGTTAGCACAAAGCTCTCGCTTAAAAGAAGTTAACAAAAATGGATGACAAGATACTTACTGTATGGGTAGGTCAAGGATGTAGCAATAATCTTGCCTAAAGCACCCAGAAAGAAAGCATCCAGAGGTCTAAGCTTTCGCTTTTTTTCAATCACGTTCTTCAATTGCTCAAAGATCTATCAGTCAAGAATGTTAGCTGGGGGTCATTGCCTTGATTCTTTCAACTCGCAGGAGATGCAACAAACTTACTGTGTACTGAAGAATAGGATTAATGACCAACACCATGGCCGGCAGGATCCCCGACAAGAAGGCCGAAGCACCGTCATGTTCCAAAATATTCTTGACGGTTTGAAGAGTAGACGGTGCAGGAAGAACTTTTCCAGTGACTGGATCTTTTCTCGTAGAACCGTTGACGGTCATTCTCGTATTGACGACCCAGATAGGGTTGGTCAAGGCCACAGTTGCAGACCCCGCAATTGCACCAGCCACAATAGACTCGACGGTGCTCAAGTTCAAGGTCTTGTTGCCCGAAGCGCGCTTCGAGTTCTCATACATGGTTCTGGTCCCCTCGTAAAAGTAGTAGTAGACGAAATTGGTGATTGAGATTCCAAAAAGGGCCGACTCAAGGCCTGAGTAAAGGCCAGACACACCCTCGCGTTTAATAATGTCTTTAGCAGCATCGAGCGCTGAGACGGAGGGTCGGTGGGTGGTGGCACTTTCCTTGTTGGACTTTTTTGATTCGGTCTGCGCTCGTGTCGAGAGCGTGATTAAAGGGTAAGTGACGATCATGGAAAGGGCTCCACCACCTGCGCCCGCCATAGCATGTGCGACATTGTCATTAGCAGCCATTGTTATATTATGTACTGTAAGACTTGTGTAAATAGTTGAGCGTGAAAAAAAGTGTGGAGTAGCGGCCGTTGATTTAAGTTAAGAAAGTAATTAAAAAAAAAAAAAAAAAGGAAATGTTGGAGATGGATGGAAAGCAATAACATGGGATGACTAAGCACATGCGATGGACCGAGGTTGAAATGTGGGAAGAAGCCGAGAAAAAATCCGGCTTTTGACAGGGTTTTAGGCCTTTCGCACTCAATTATTTGAAGGTTTTGAATTCCACGGCATCAATCTGGCATCAACACATGAAATTTTTGAAATAAATAGTTACAGTATGTACAATTGGTCTTGTTCCTTCATTTCCAGTTGAAGAACCGCATGACCAGTTCAAACGTCGCCAATGCCGAAGCGTTTGCAGGAAACGATCTCAAAAGCGTTGGAGTAAAGCCACGAAAAAATCCATGAATTCCCTGCTCACGATACACAGATTTACAGCCACTTATCCAAGAGAACGACTTGTTAAATCGCGGGTTACTAAAGTCGTCCGTCATGATTTTTTGTTTCACGACATCTGCTGGATACGCAAAACACCAAAATATGGCTGCTGAAAGCCCGCCTGCCCAGAAGTTGACTGCAAACTTTGACATCTGCGCGCCGTTGTTGCTGCTTCTGAAATTACGTTCGAGGTATCGTGTCAGTAAATCATAAGACCCCCACAAAAACATAAAGTTTGACCTGAATATCATGGACGGCAACAGTCCTCGAAATAAACTGGAAACGCCGTGGTTTCGCACAATCGAGGTTGCACAGTCAATTGGGCCAGTGTACAACTTAGTAGCGGGGTCTGCTCGCTGGATCTGTAGCCGAGACTTTATTTGCTCAATTGGGGCTGCTACAAAGCTGACCGTCCAACCCGACAGGATGCCTGCCAAGCACACACCCGGCAATGGGAGGGTTTCGCGGTCGCTATAAAGGGTGTCTTTTATCCAATGCCGATAGGTGGTCAGTGATCCCAGCATGATGCTATCAGTAATCATCCAGCCTACGAGTGGCGGTGATGCACCTTTATAGAATCCACGCAGCCCTTCCTTCCGGATGGTTTTGCTTACGCAGTCCATGGGCCCTTTGAAGGTCCCTTTTGTCGACGTTTGTAATCTGACTTTGATAGTATCGAAACTTTGGAGATTCCAAGAATTCAAAGAAAAGAGTCAAAAAAAAAATAAGTTAATAAAGGAAGGAACCAGGTGCTAATAGGCGAACCATCTGGTAATGGAGCAAGCAACTGACAGATCAGGATATATAATTACAAGTGTGTCACTGTGTGTGTATGGGTGGGCGTAAGTGGCACCATACTTACGGGTGTCCAACAGTCATTTTGACTACTCCTGAGCAGATTCCGGCAGCGAACCCTGCGTAAGGTGGAGGAGGTTCATGCTTTTGGGTTGATTTTTCTCTATGCTTGTTCATTTGGGAGACAGTATGGACCAGAGGTTTCTCAATTGAAGCACAGGAACTAGACTAATCAGCACTGAGTCTCTTGAGCCTGTTTGTCTTGACGTTTTGAATTGCAATATGGTGAGAATACTGTATTGTGAGAATATTCAAAGGCTGGTGACCGGTGTCTGGCCATGGGACATGACTAAACTAGACCCTATGGTAAATACGATAAATGGGTTGGGGTTGTTATATACGACTTTATTTAGCAGCAAAAAGTTGTGTTTGATTGCAAATTGATCGGTCGCGCAACCGGTTCAAGTGAATGATCACTCTCTGAGTCAAAATTACTACGTATCAAATGATCCGAATGATGATCAAAATGATGATCAAAATGATATTCAAAGGCATATTCTCACTGAACTTCTCAGTGAACTCAGTGAACTTCTCACTGAACTTCCCACTGAACTTCTCAGCCATTATAAATTATAAATTTTGAATTATAAATTTTGAATTCAATTTCAGTGCAACGAACGAGAGTCAAACGTTACAAGTCCGTTGTTGTTGTTATTTTTATTCCTTCTGAGACTAAAAAAGAGCCAAGACTTGTGCTTAAAATCTTTAAATATTTCTAAATATCCTTAAATAATGCTTAAATATCTTTAGATATCCACTGCTACTGTATTAATTCACTATGACATCTAGCTATAGCTAGCTAGCTATACGGTAGGGTAGTATACGGTAGTAGATTCAACTAGACTAGTCGACTCTGATCACGACCCGTTAGCAAAAGCTGTAGTCTAGTCTAGTTGGGTCTATTCTTTATTATAAATTAATTTAAAGCCATGGAAACATTGGAAAGGACTGAGTTATTATTCACCAACTTCTGTAGCCCAGTCAAGCTAGAACGAAGCGCAGCTGTAGCTAGGAGAGAAGGTTACCCTCTTTACGTACAGTACTACACTCGAGTCCATACAACAACCTGATACAGTACTTTTAACGGCTTCTGATTGGCTAGGTTAAACTTGGCGTCAAAAGAAGGTTGGGGCTTGGCTACATTTTTAGCAGTAGAAAAAAAAGAAAAGAATGCATGAGCAGCAAAAAAAGCAAGAAATAAAAAAAAAAAAAAAAAAGCCTCAAGTGTTGTTTACCTTTAAATTCACTGGCTACAAAATGTGACGTCAGGACAGCGAGCGAGCTCTCTTGCTGAGCAGCTGAGGGGATGATCAGAGAATTCAAAAGGAAGATTCGGGTTTTTTTAAATATAATATTGCCTTTCTTTGCCTGATTTCATATAGACTAGACTACTATATGTTATAACTGTCAATTGATTGTTAACACCCTCATACTATGGAATTCAGTATGGAGTCTATGGACCATGATAGCCCTTTTTAGTCCATTTGAAATCTATTGCGACGGTGTTAACTACGTAACAACTTTTACATTTATCCACAACATATACGTACTAGACTCTAACATCAGCGGTGTGATCGTCTGCATCAGGGTAACTAGAATACAGGCTATATGGCCGTGTACTTTTCATAGGTACCTGTGTGTCTCCATGACAACTATTAAAAAGCCAATTCAGGAATTAGCCTATCATGGTATTATTACATAAGCTGACAAGTTGCGAAAACGAAATAAAAATTAATAAAAACAATTCAAAATAATAGAAAAAACACAAAAAACACAAAAAACACAAAAAACAAAAAAAAAAAAAAAAAAAAAAAAGCCGGTTTTTTATATTTAAATACTGCTCCTGTCCTCCCTTTTTCAATTTATTTTTTCTTTCTCTTTCTCTTTCTCTTTTTTCCTTTCTCCTTTCTCCTTCCTTTTTATTCTGTTCTCCTTTACATCCTTTGAACCATTTCCTTTCCTCCTCTCTACCTAAATATTAGTCTCTTTCTTTTTTTTTTATCCTTATATCTTTTTTTATCCTACTATCTAGTGCAAATGAATAGTATTCCCAGCATGGAGACCTTTCATGGCCACGTTAGGACCCAGCTTGACGCTATCTTGCTTTTTGAGGCATGCCGTCTTGGCGTTATTCCGCGCATCAGGCGGCGGCTTTCCGAACGTGAGCGTTTACAAATCAAGTCTGGCAGCATATATGTGTGGGACGAGCGCGAAGCAGGTATGCGCCGTTGGACGGACGGGAAATCGTGGTCGGCATCTCGTGTGTCTGGCTCGTTTTTGACTTATCGAGAAATGGATAACACGCGCAAGCCTTTGCCGGAAGAAAAGGCAGAGCGGGCAAATAGCAACAGCAGCAGCAGCGGCAGCAGCAGTAATGGAAGGAAACGCAAAAATAGTGCGCCTCATGCGAAAAGAAGTTCTCCAGCTGCTGCTGCTGCTAATTCTCCGTCTGATGAAGAAAAGTTTGACGAAGGGTGCAGATACAAGAAAGGAGGGCTATACAAACAAAGTTTTTCTCTCACGACTTCATCCGGTCTCAAACTCCACATGATTTCATATTATACGAGAGAAGAGCTGACAAACCTCAAGCAACCTTCTAGTGATGAGCGACTGAAACCAATCAGCATCCCATTGGAAATGTACCCTGACACTTCTAGCACAGGATCAAGTCTGGTACCAGCAATTATCACTACTCCATTATACAGTGCTCACCCTCCTTATCCACCACATCATGCTCACCATCCACATGCCCGTCCCCCCAATGATTCCGGCACTCCTCCTCATCACTCTTCTCATCTTCCTTCTCCTCCTCATAACTACCACCAGCCACCACCCATGTCATACTATCACCCCCATTACTCACACGACCCCAGATACCACCATCCGCATGCCGCTCACGGCCCTCTTCCTTCTCCTCATGATTACTACACGCATCCCCAAGACCATTATTATCCACCTCCCCGCTCTTATCCTCCCCAATTGCCTTACCAAGGCGGTCCCCCTCCATCCCACGCACTCAATGCTCCCCAAGGTCCACAGTCATCATCCACCCTACTACCAAAAATTACTTCGCCTGACCTGTCTTCCGACCCTTCCTCCACCCTTCCTCCTCTCACCCATAGCCTGCCCTCTATTTCTTCTGAATCTACGCGCAGAAACAGCCCTACTTCTGGTAAGCAGAAAAGCGACGCGATTCAGCAGCAGCAGCAGCAGCAGCAGCGTCAGCCATTAGCAAATGTCAAACTAGCCAGTCCCAAATCTCTTACGTCTCGCAACAGTTCTCCCTCAGACACACTGAACCTGCGCAACCTATGCCAGGCAGCCGAGGCTAGTGGGTCAGAATCAACAGCGGCAGCAGCGCTGAGTTTGACTCGTTTGTGTCATACTGATCAAGGTGTGACAGGAGAAAAGGGAGGTGAAGGGGTATCGGTGGATCTCAAGCCTGTAGTCGCGTTGGAGTCAGTGGAGTCGGCTAAACTTGTCAAGGGCTAAAATAAACTAAAAAAAAAAAGGTAAAAAGATCTTGAAGGCTCGAAAGCTTAAAAAAGAAGAAGGAGGGAGGTCCCTTGTTTATTTTTATTTCTCATTCTATTTGTACTGTACATGGCTTTTTTTTTTGTGTGTTTTTCTTTTGTGATTGTTAATTTTTGGTTACTGAAATATTTATTCTTAATTGTACACGTTGATAACTTGAGTATACTTGGGGGCAAGTTGGGGCTGGTGGAGTTTACCGGTAGATATACACTTTTTTGGCCTTAATAAAGTGGAGCATCGATGATGATGGCAGGTTTTCCAGTCCCTCAGTAAAGTGGACCAGGGTTCGCAGGCCTGCAGTCTCATCATGATAAAACCAGTAGATTCGAATTCTTTCAACCATACAATTGTCCATGAAGTATCATTTATCAGTCATACGACTCATACCTTTCATTTAGGCTGCTCCTCTAGATCATGATTCTTTGAATGTCCATTGCAGTGACTGAGTCTACGGACTCACACCGTCAATTGAAAACACAACTCCAGTACCTGTTTATCTCCCGTTTAAATTAGCCTAACGTCAAATATTTTGTCACAACGTCGACCATGGAGTCCAGCTCAGATAAAAGATATACTACCGGTATGTGTGAGACATTTGTCAGTTACAACGTATACGAAGAAGGCGGAGTTCATTTTCATTTTCATTTTCATTTTCTTTCGTATACCGTATTTGTTATTTTAAAATGTTATTTTAAAATGTTACTTTAAACTGTTGCTACTTGGTGAATTGGTCTACTTACAATCACAGTGAAGGCTTAGAGGCTGACCTGGTTCAATTATCAATTGTTCAGAAAGAATTAGACCAAGTAGCCTACATGTTTGTAATACCGTAAATGACCCGTTTTCTTTTTGTTCTCTATAATCTAGTCTAGGTTTCCTCATCTATCGTTTAACAGAAGACTACTCCATTTTACACTTGCAAAAATATTAAAATTCATGTCCAATCTGTAACTACCATATGTATACAGTACTGGTAAAAATAGACCTACTCTTTGTGACACACTCAAATCAAGACATGTTATTGCTCAATATGGGCCAAGAATCCAAGATCCCAAGGATCCCAATGCCAATAAAGGTCGAGAGAGATCTTCAATGTACGCTCACGCTCTTGGGTCTTGGCTCTATGCAACACAGAAAGCTTATATATAGAGACCGTTGAGGGACCTTTAGGAAAGTTTAGGGTATACCGGTAGCGTTTTACTCGATCGTTGGGAGTCGGAAGGCAAACACATAGCCCTAGGTAAAACTCTTTTCTCACTAGAGTCCTGGCTGATGTTTTTTATCAAATTATTTATTTGCTAAACTATATGGTGGACGTCGGACGGTGAACAATAGCATTTCGCTAACTACAGTAGTTCTATAATATTCTGAGTGTTTGTTTATATGCAGGTCCGGATGTGTGCGTGGATTGATTGGACTTCATAAATTCTCAGCAAGTGTAGTCTAAAAGGACTCTTTTTTTAATACTCAACTTCCAGCATTAACCCACCTAGAGTAACGTCCTTTTGATTATACTACGGTTATGAGGTTCAATGCTTCAGAATTCAGTCCTAGAATCTTGACTTCTGCAGCAGTACAATGTTCATAAGCTAGACTCCTCCAGTCCTGAGCTACTGGGGAAGACCAATTAGACCTAGACTAGCTGTTTCAAATATGGATCCAATATCAAGATCTAGACATCCTTCTGACTTTAGACGTGATGGATTGATCAAATGGACGTGCTTAAACTATATAGTAGCTGACGTGACATCTACTGAAAGACCTTGAGCGCACATGTCATGACTGAATGATCATTCATTCAAGCTAACTTGAACTTCAATTTGTTAACAAGGAAACGTTACCGGATCCATGACACATGACACCGATAACGATCGATATCGATGACCATGACCATGACCATTGACCACTCCAAAAAAGTCTATTATTATGCATATACCGGCACAACGCAACATAACGGCGTAACCGAGGGCTGGCCTAGTCAACAACGTAGAGTCCGTGGACAGCTAGCTAGTAACAGCAACAGCGAGCACAACAGTAATAACAAACAGTAATATATAGTATATAGCAATCTATATGAGTCGTGGGCTGACTTTTCCCCTGAGACAGAGTCTTAGATGTTGTTGACAATTGTCGGGCTGTTGATTGCTGTAGGTTGCTTGCTGTTAATGGCTAGCTGTTGATGGCTTGAAGTTGATGGCTTGACTTTGATGGCTTGACGTTGCCAACTAACAGGGGCAACCATCATACTAGAGCTCTTAGGCTATATCTCTTAGTAGCGTACGCCGGACAGTGGTAGACTATTGAATCTACATACCGGTATCTCATGAAATCTTACAATCTTTAGGACAGTACATAAAAACCCACAATAAAACCTCTCCGAGACCGCAAAATTCCCTTTGTTGTATATCGTGGAGTACCCTGAAATGAATCACCCCTCCCAAATGAGTCGGTACATAGTAAATTTTAGGTTTGTTATATAATCATATGTCACTAGCTTATATAATACTACAGCCAAAATGCTCAAAACGACTCATTTGGGGAGGGTGATTCATTTCAGGGTGCTCCACAATAGTTTCTTCTACACCTAGACCAAGGCTCTCAGCTACGTATTGTAACTACCGGTAGACTCTCGCCAACTTGTCAATTTTCCAATTTGAGTCGGATTTTTTTTCGCCAATATATTGCAATTGCGGAACTTCGGAAACGCGGTCTCACACAGTATCACCAGATTGCAGTCCCTATCAGTTTACGGTAGACTATACGTAGTTGCACAACTGTACATGTTGCAGTATACTATACGCACCGACGCAGCGCCGTAGACTATTAACTACAGTAGATCGATATTGGACCAAATACCAAATGGAATGAATTACAAGTGTGCGTGGGTGAACACATGCTGAACAGTGAACACTCAATTTTGAGCTGGACAGCCCCCGGGGCCCGGGCTGAGCCTGAGATTTCTGTTTCCCCGATTTCAAACTGTTGTGATGTAGTCTAAACTGCAAAGCGCGTACAGTACGTACAAAGTGTGTATACAAAGTGCAAAAAGCGACATATGATTAAATCGGAAATAGCTAGGAATAAAAACTAATCTGACTATACAGTAATTTAACCCACAATTTAAAGAAGTGTGTATACTGTACTGTGCACTACCTAGTCTAGTCTAATCTAGCCATCAAATACCGGTACTGTATGAGGTGAGATCCAGTATCACGCGTGATATCTTGTGCCGGCGAGAGAACCGGTTTGTGCTTTTGGTCAGCTTTTGTCTGAGTTGCTATCAAGGCTAAGCTTCTGCTTTCTTACGCTAGCTGACCCTCCCTATATAGCTGAAAGCTCGCCTCTTTAGTCGGCAACTCTTGCTTTTTTTTTTTTTTTTTTTAATTTTTACAGTACCGGCCGTACACTTTTGTAAACATTTGCTTCCTCCAATAAAAAAACTTCTTGCTGTCGAGATCGACCGGTATAACATGTGCCGCGCCAAGAATCTTACTTGGACTATACACAGCTGAGTCTAAACTGAGTCTATAACAAACACTACACTACACTACACTACACTACACTACACTACACTACGGGAGTTCGATAGAGTCTTACTCAGATCTCTAGGAGTTAGTCACCCCAAAGCTGTTTGTGCAATTGTAATATTATAAATTTGTAATTGCAATGGCAATTGCAAATGAGAACAAAAAAAAAAACAAAAAAAAACAAAGGAGCGTTGTCACAGCCGTACATGAACCCACCGGCTCCGATTCTCCATAATTTTGGTGCAATGACCTTCATATGACCCCAAATCAGGCGACGCTTGCATGCATTTGTATTAGTCACCATTAGTAATTAGTAATTGGTCCAGTCTAGCTAGCCTATACCGTAGTTTGCATCTCATACATGTATTTCCGTACACCGTACTATCACCGTAAGTAAGTGTATACTGTATCACGGAAATCTCGGAAAGAGAGAAAGAGAGGGTGTCACATGTTGGCTGGTGAACACGAGAGAGAGAGAGCTCGGTTCGTTCGGTTCGCTCGGTTCGCTCGGTTCGACGAATGTTAAGCTCGTTGTAATATATAAACGGCAGTCGGCTTTTAAGCCAGAAATTACGGTCCGAGCAACTTTTTAAAGTTTCTTCATTTTTTTTCTTTTAAAAGCGCTCGGGGTTCGATTCCATCCCGAGTACACACTTTCTTTTCTGTTTTTCATTGGTCAGTAATTATTTTACAAGACAAGCGAGACTCGAAGGTAATGTTGAATAGAACTGCAATACTGTAATTACAGTATAATGGAAATTCATGTTCGACTCAGACGTACGGTTTGACCGACCGACAGTAAGTACTACGCTCGTTCCACTGGGCCCAGCTCTGACGCAGAACTGCAGTTCAATTGAAGTCGGATATGGCTTGCGGTAACCAGCAAAAACTAAAAAAAAAAAAAGAAAAAAAAAAAAAATTCACGGCAAATATTCTCTCATCGGCCTTTAGATTTCTGCCAATACAAAAACAGCGTGAGAGAGTTAACAAAAAAAACACAAACAAAAAAGACAAATACAAAATACTTAAATACCGCTACTTCCATCCTGATCATACGAATTTTAACGGATATTATTAATATCCATTTTCTTAGACTAGACAGTACACTGAGTACATTGTCTTTTACATTCCTCCTAGAACTCCCCCTACTCTTCAGACTCTAATGAAACTATCGCTCATATTGATCGCGTCTATCGCGTCTTCCGTAGCTGCTGCTTCCGAGCTCCCAGCGACGACTTCTTCAGAACCTTCTTCCATCTCTTCCGACACCTCCAAAGATGCCGACTCAAATCACATTCACGATCACTCAATGTCACACTCTACAAGCAACTCTAGCGAGTCTATGCTTCCCTCCCCCGCCTCAATGAATGGAGGTGGCCACCATCACAACCGCAAATCCATTTTAGAAGACCCGGACCTTGAACCCCAGCAGCGTGCGTACTGGGAACAATACGATCCTACTACGTTCCTTTCTGCTCCTGGTCCTAAAAAGGCCTTTCTCTACTTGCATATTGTCCTAAACGTCGTCTCGTGGGCCTTTGTATACCCTGTATCCCTGGCCTTGTCAGTCGCAAAGTCGCCGTTTTACCTTCTGGTCCAAACCATTCACTTCGCATTGGTCCTCGTGGCCCTCTTCTGTCTAGCGGTTTATGGCGTCTCGGCCCCTTCGCTTTACCCAGGCAACTCGTATGCAAAAATGTCGGTCGCAATGCTCTTTATTTCGGTAATCCATTGGGTTGCTGCAGTAATCGCGGCGTTGGCCAATTGGGCTATTGCGTCGCGAGGGTCCCCAATGGATGGAGCAGAGTATGTTCTCGCAAACCTCAATTCGTCCGCGAGACCGGCGCGTGGCGCCTTTATTCGGCCATCGCAGGATAGTGGCCATGGAATTGGGTCACCACAAGTAGACGACTTTAGCGACATGGAAGACGACGAGGACGATAGCGGCGAACAACACACGTTGTACCCGACACCCTCTCCCTCCACGTCCTTCGAAACCACCACACGAGGCCAAAACAAGCTCATTGCCCGTATCATGGCCAACAAAAAAGTATACGCGACCGTTTCTAAGCTGGGCTCAGTCGCGCGAGTCATCTACTCCATTATCAACCGCCCGCTGTTTGTGGTTGGCATTGCGTATCTTATGATTGGCACTGCTACCCTTTTCCGCCTAGGAATGGGTCACAAAGTGTTCAACATCCTGGCTCATTTTATCAAGGGATCCGTTTTTCTGTTTTATGGTGTGCTTACGCTTATGCGGTACCTTGGCGCATTTGCTGACCGTGGCATGGCATGGAACGTTGCTCCAGGCTCCCCTCTGGACCCATCGCACACTTTGAAATCCAAGCGGAGTCGGATTTTGCTAGAAACGAGTGCGTCATCTGGCCGCCGCCGGTTTTTGGTTTCAATGCTACGTTTGCCCACCATGGAATTTGTCGAATGCGCGCTCATTTTCATTTATGGCTGCACCAATGTTTTTATGGAGCACCTTGGCAACACTACAGGCGTGTGGTCCCACAAAGATCTCCAGCACGTGTCCATTGCGTTCATGTACTTTGGGGGAGGTTTGTGTGGCCTGCTTGTCGAGTCCGGTAGCGTGCGACGTTTGATTAACAGGGCGGTGTCTACGAGCAACAATGACCACGATGACGATTTAGCCAGCGGCATGCTGGGGTCCATTTCGATCAACCCGTTTCCTGCTTTTATTGTATTTTGGACCGGTGTACTCATGTCTCAGCACGAGCAAGCGTTACCACTTTCGACGGCCATCCACATTCAATGGGGTTACTTGTTACTTTCGGCTGCTGTTTTTAGGGGACTTACTTACCTATTAGTATTTCTAAACCCGCCAAAGTCGACGGTTCCCTCGCGCCCCTTGACCGAGCTGTTGACTAGTTTCTGTTTAATTTGCGGTGGCTTGGTATTTATTCAGAGCAATGGGCAGACGGTTGAAGCGATGCTTTACCGATCTTTGGATGGTATGTTTACGCTGAATGTGACTGTGGGAGTGACGTCGTTGATTATGGCATGGATTATGGTTGTTATGACCATCAAGGCGTGGGCTACGAAGCGCGCGAGTCGACTTTCTTTGGATGACTTGAGAGCGTGAGAGATTGAATATCTCTTTCCTGGTTTGATTTTTTTTTTATATTAGAGATGACTGCGCTGCAGTGTACTTGGATGATTTGATTTTTTATCATGAATTTTTTTTTTTTTTTTTTTAATTTTTTTTAATTTCTTCCTTCCCTCTTTCTTAATACCCTGCTTATGACCATTTTTATATAGCTACATCTAGTACGTATCTATCTTGCTCTGTCTTAATTATTCTACACAGTATATTAATTCATCAACGTTACATTTATTGATTTTGAAGCCCAAGTTTGATTTGGCATTGGACGGAAACGGATGCATCACAAATGTCAAACGTAAGATCACAAACATGGATCACAAAAGTTCAGCTACTACGTAAAGTTAGATATTAAAAAGTTAACTGCAAAGTTAACTGAAAAGATGAAGTCCGTTCCTGCTTTCTACAGGATGTAGCTACATTATAGGAGAGTGTCTTCAATTGGCCTAGACTAGACTACTCCATTAAAATTTGGGGGTAGCATTGGCTTATTTTGGCTCATGATAACTACCGGTAACACTAGCTAGAAACTTGAATTTGAATTCCTTTTATTTCCGTGGAGAAACCTTTTTCAAGTACAGTACTGCATCTTCAATATACCAGTATCTAATCAGTGCAGATAAGATGAAGACCACGCAACAAATACTTTACAAAAATGTCGCTTTTTACATGTAGTACTTGACTGCACACTTTATTCTATTTCGTAACTGGCATATATCTTCTCCTAACAAACCTCTTAACAAACCACAAACCTCTTAACGAACGGGCTTGCCTCACTCACGAATCTCATCACACACTCTTTTCACCGCCCTCAACCACCGGACAGGTTCATGCGCAAACCCAAGATGATTTCCCCCATTCCACAATTGAACGACCTTTGCACCCATTTGGTCTGCCGTAGCAGCCGCGTTACGGAGATACGGGGCTGTTTCGCCGTTCCAACATACTGCAATTGGAACTTCTTCTTTTTTCTTGTTGTTGGTTTTACCCTTTGATGTTGTTGCGACTGTGGTGGTTTCGTTTGATTTGTCATTGTTTTTGTCTTCGTTTGATTCGCTTTCTTCGTTCAATTGATTCATCATACCTTCTTCTCCCACCAACGCCGCTCGTGTCAACTCAATCTGCTCAGCAGGGGACCCGCACAGCCGCCAATGAAAGCCATGTTCAACAAGGTCTGGCTCATATGCGCTCGTGATTAGGTCCGTAGGTAACAGTGTCTGGCTTGTCATGTAGGCCGTGTAAGCGTCGTTGCTGGTGTTGTCGTTGTCGTTGTCGTTGTTGGTGTTGTCGGAGGAAGAGGGGAGACGGTAGAACCCAGAAATCCAACCCGAAAAGTTGCGCGCAAGTTCATCCGCATACACCTTTTTGCGTTCTTCTTCTGTCGTTGTAGTTGTCGTTGTAGTTGTCGTCGTCGACCCAGAAAGACTGCTCATAGCCCTCGTATAGTCTGGCGTAAGCGGTAGCCCAAACGCGTTCCCAGGGGGTTCGTACAGAATAAGAGCTCCGACCGCGCCAATAATTTCTGCCCTCAGCGACTTGTTGTTATAATCAGCATCATCTTCAAAATACTTGGGAGCAGCAAGGCCTAACACTAAATTCGTTCCCTTCGACCATCCCAGCACTATAGGCTTGCATGGCACATCCAGGTCCCTGACAACAAACTGAATGAATTGAAGTAGGTCTACTACGTAGTCCTTTGCGTATGACTCGGGGGATTTGTTCTGGCTCTTGTCGGTGAGTGGAGTGGACCCTGAAAATCCTCGTTGGTTGTAAGCCACTACTCGAATACCCTCCTGCGACGCAACTTGAAAAACGGGCATGAAAATGTCTATTGAATGTGTGTGTTAGTAATGGAGCGGTCGCGTAGCCTATCCTAGTATACCGTGGTAGACTACTTACTCTTGTTGTAGGCCACCCCATGAGCAACTATTATCGTATCGTAGTGATCGATCTCCTTCCCGTTTGCAGGTGTTGGAACACCCGAGTCGGAATACTCCAGGACAACACCGGAACTTAGTGTAGTAGACGGCATGCTCGTGTTTCTTTGATTTGATTTGATTTGTTTTTTTGAGCTTGCGAACGACCTTCTTTGCCCTTTTATATCTGTTCAAA
This sequence comes from Geotrichum restrictum, assembly GCA_030563985.1. Classification (NCBI taxonomy): domain Eukaryota; kingdom Fungi; phylum Ascomycota; class Dipodascomycetes; order Dipodascales; family Dipodascaceae; genus Geotrichum; species Geotrichum restrictum. The sequence goes on along the minus strand of JAJMKT010000025.1, from coordinate 72,632 downwards.
TGCGCGGGTAAACGTTTTCTTCAGACATGGAAGAACCGTTCATTGGCTTTTTTGGACTGTACAGGTATACCCCACAAAAGGTCAGCCGTACTATTTTGTCCAATCAACAACTTTGACTTACACTTATATAGTATATACCGGTACACATCTCACATCTCACATCAACTCAAAAGAATCTTAAGATTAGCCATCTCTCTCTCACTCATATCCCTCCTTTCTCCCTCTTTGCCCTCCGCACTCATTTCCCTCGCCCGCTTAATCATCTGCATTACAAGCCTACTCACCTTCTCACGCGACCGCTCCATGACCTCATTCTCAAGCTTACTGCTCATGACTTGAGCAGCCTCAATCACAGATTCCGGAATTCGGGCTAGACGGGCTACATTGAGACCGTAGGATTTGTGGGCTATGCCTGGTACAAGTGTGTACAAGAAAGTGATTTCTGTTTTGCTCATGCTGCTGTTGTTTGACTGTTCCTCATCGTTCTTTTGCGGTTCTTCATTCTCTTGCGGTTCTTCCTCGTTCGTCGGCGTCTCCAAAAATCCCATATGGTAATTCTTCACAACCCCAGGAGCAGACACCCACTCAAACTCCGCAAGCCCCGGATAATGCGTCACAAACAACGTTAGTGAGCCCAAATCCCCAATAAAATACTTTAGCACCGCATACGCAATAGCCACACCATCCATTGTCCCCGTTCCACGCCCAATTTCGTCCAAAATTACCAACGACCGGTTCGTTGCACTCTTCATGATGTCACAACACTCTTTTAATTCTACTTTAAATGTTGATTCTCCAGACATGATGTTGTCGTAGGCTCCCATACGTGTGTAAACAGCGTCAAGGATCCCCAACTGAGCCGCGTCGGCGGGGACGTAGCTCCCGATTTGCGCCATGATGGCAATCAGCGCAACTTGCCGCACGTAAGATGATTTTCCCCCCATATTGGGGCCTGTCAGGATAACGGCGCGCTCTCCACCATCACCACCAAGGGTGCAGTCGTTCGGAACATATCGGTCCAACAAGTGCTGTTCGACTATGGGGTGCCGACCTCGCGTCACCCTCAGGCACGGCTCATCGACATACTGAGCCTGCACGTAATGAGGTTGGGCCGAGACCGCTGCCAGGGACATGAGGCAGTCCAACTGGGATACAGCCTGGATGACTGATCTATAAGTTTCGTAGTTGGTGGTTTCGTAATTTTTGTAGTTGTTGTCATCGGCTTCATGATTGCTGTTGTTGGCCCCGATTACACGGGAAACGAAAAGGGAAAAAGCCTTATCACACTCGATTTCAAGCTGCTCTTTGCTCTTGTCAAGCTCTTGGACTAGCCGAATCACATCAGGCGACCTGTACCGCGACAAAGCTTTGGTTTGACTCAGCTTGATCCAGTTCTGGGGGACCTTTTTTAGGTCCGTTTTTCTTACTTCGAGTTGGTATGCAATGCCGGCTGTGGTGCTATATTTCAGGTAGGGGAGTTTGGATTCTTTTCGGAGTTGGACTAGGAGAACGTTAAGGTCTTCTTGAATTCCAAATATTGCCTAGACATGACAGTTAGCACTTTTTTTCTTCTTCCCGTTTCTTTCGAATCTAAAAAGGTTTGGCACAGAGTTTGGCATAATTCTTACCATTTTTTGATCGTCTATACCAGTATGTTCCTCTCCAACAAAAAACTCTGCCTTGTCGTTTTTGAGAGCGGCCTCCTTTGAAATCTCGCTCAAGAACTGCTGAGTTGTATCTGCGCACGCTGAAAGCTGCTCAAACAAGTTGTTGAGAATCTCAGATTCGAACCCAAAATCATGTCCAGGAGAAAAGCAGGTTCCAATATTTTTCAAGTTCTGCAATACATAAAAAACGTCTTTGCGCGAGCATCTCTCAAAGTAGATTCGAATCAAACCCTTTTCGAGATCGGGCAAGCTTCGCATAACATTCAAGATCTTTTGAATGGGTTCGTTGAAACCTGTTCGTAGCTCAGTTACGGCGGCCACACGAAGTTCAATCGCTTCTCGGTCGAGCAACGGGTTCGCAATCCACTTTTTTAACAGTCTTTGCCCGAATGGCGTTCGCGTATGATCCATGACCCAGAATAAACTGCCTTTAGTTTTGTAGTCGGTTTGGTTTTGGAATATCTCTAAACTGGTAATTGTGTTTCCGTTGAGAAACATGTGAGCCTTGGAGCTGAATGGCGTAAAGTTTTTGGTTAAATCAAACACATGCTCTAGTTTGAAGGATGTCAAGTACGTCACAAGCGACGCAAGACAGGCCTTGACAGAATCTGAAAAAGCGGAAATAAAGTCTAATTTTTGGGCAGTCCTGTCGTCGGAAATGCTGCCAAGATAAAAATCACCAAGAAACGTACTTGCGTCAGTCGCCGACAGGCGCTCAGCAACTTCAATCCGGGGCTCTGTGTTCAGCACCTGGGACTTGGACAGTTGCAATAACAGCTTCCTCGTAGAGCTGCTGATCTCGCCTACCAGCAATATCTCACAAGGCTGAATATGCAACAGTCGTGTCTCAAGCTCCGTCAACATGACGGTATCAGCAAACGAATCGTAAATGACATCGCCTGTGGACGTTTCGACCGCAACAATGCCAATATTGGTCCCGTTTGCTGCCCCTTCTTCGCAAATAGCCAGCAAATATTGTGCGCCGTTCTTGTCTGCAAACTGACCACCAGATCCCGATCCTTCAAAGTCTTCTATATACGTTCCCTTGGTATACAGGTGTGTTAGTTTGCGTTCAAATGGCGCGTTCCTATTGTCTCCTGCTGCCTTTAGCGCTGCCGTCTCCATCTGCTTCACCACACCCACCTTATACCCACGATCCACCAACCGCTTGACATGGACCTTTATTCTCTGCACGGGGAAGCTCATTGACGCAAACTTTGAGTACATGGCATCACGGGGGTCCCCCTCTTCAATGCTCATACGGCCTGGGACCAGGAACATGGAAAGTTCTTTCGACGCAATGCGCGCATCCTCGCCAAAGAACCTGTACTTGTAGCCGACCTCGACCACCAGCAGCACATTTGGGTTAGCCCGTTTCAAATCAACGTACTGCTGCTCCAAGGGCGTGAGCTTCTTTTTGGCCGGTTTGGCAGCTGTAGTTTTGCGCGAGAGTTTTTTTTTCAAGTTACCAAGAAGGGAGGACTCCTCATCATCTGAATCGTGATCAGCCTGGTCGACCTCATCGTCATCCTGGCCCTCTTCCGCTAGACGGCCCGACTCATACCTGCCCCGTTTAATTGCTTCAATGCTTCCTGGTTTACCGAGCTTTGCCAGGAACTTTGCGTGCAACTCTGTTTTCGCTTTCTGCTCATTCTGCGTGGGTTGTTCTTGATTTGCAAAGGGATTGACTTGGCCATCTAAAGCTCTATAGTTAAATTTGAGCTTTCTTTGGGCTGCCAAAAGAGCCTGGTTTCTTTGAGACCCTGCTGGTAGTGGTGTCTTTGGACCCGAGGTTGCTACCTTTTTCCTCGGTTCGTTTTCCTTCGTGTCGTCGGGTTTTCGCTTATTTTGAGCAGCAGCAGCAACGGGCACCGAGGGCTTTGTGACCGGCGGTACAATTGCAGGTTTAGAGGCAGCTTTAGGTGTAAAATAGGACGACAACAGCGCCTGGTGCTTCGCTGGAGTTGCCTTTTTGCCTGTCATTTGGAGAGAGATGCGTGTCAAGAAAAGCGCCAAACGCGTGTAAGTTTTATTTGGTACAAATTATTTTCCAACTTTTTTTTATCCAATTCCTTTCAACAACACCACACAACATCATGTATGGGGACATGGCAGCAAAGCTGCTGCAGGACTCGCGGCGGACGCGAAATCTGGAAAACCTTCCTCCGTATCAAGACGAGCTTGTAACGAGCGTCACCCGCGAAATCCTCGATCTCGCCAAGGACTTTGAAGAGCTCGGTGCGTCCTACAGCAAAAGCCAGGAGCAGCTTTTGAACGACGACGAGGACGCTCCTACAAAGAAGTTGGAGGAGAACCGCCAGAAGCTATGCGCTCTTCTGGTGATACATTTATCAAGCAACCACAATAAGCGCTGCCTCATGGCCTATGGAAAGCTACGGGCGGACCATTTGGCTCGTATGGCCTGGAACGAAGCCGACTACTTGGATCCCACTACCACGTACAGCCTGTCTCCAGCAGAGCAGGAGTACTTGAAGCAATACTCTGAGCTGGTAGTAGATTACAAGGGACTGTGGACGGACGTTGACTTGACAGGGTCGTTGGAACCGCCAAAGGATCTCTTTATTGACGTACGCGTGCTCAAGGATGCGGGCGAGATCCAGACAGAATATGGGTAAGTATCACGGGAGTTTGAGCTGGCAGATGCTAACGACAGTAGTGTATTCAAGCTGGCCAAGGGGTCTCAGTATCATGTGCGACAAGCTGACGTTCAACGACTGATTCAGCAGGGCTACCTCATGAAGATATAACTACGATATACTGGAATAGGAGTCAGGAGACGGTCTGTTTCAATTTTCATTTGAGACAGCTGTGCGCGCATGCTCCTGACTAATTGCCCATGGCAGTCTCAATCTAGATTTGAAGCCTAGAGCATGGGGTCTTCCTGGAGAAGGTCCCGTCGAGGCCGTTAACTTGGCAATCAATTGCAGCTTGTACGAGACCTCGTTGGGTGCGGAGCTGTCAAGAGTCAAGATAAAAAGGAGCGTAGTTGTCTGATGATTTTTGAGATTGATTTTGAAATAAAAACAAGAATACAAATAAAAATATAATGTTGAAAAGCAAACCTTCTCCTCCCCTCAACAAAATGGGCAACTTATTCTCCTCTTACGCAAACAGCCCTTCTTCAGCTGAAGCCTCGGCAGCACTGCTAGCGGCATTCGATGGCATGGCCCTGACGCCACGGCCTTTGGGCCAACCGTCCCCAACTTCTCATTCACGCGCGAAGGTCTCCCAGTTACTCAGAGCAAACCATCTCTTTTACGCTACTCTTTACAACGACCGGAGGTTCCACAATCATACCCCCCATATCCTCATCTCGGCCTATTTCCTCGGTGCAACCCCCAGTACGCTATACAAGATTTACGAAAATGCCACGGAGGACCTTGCCAAGTGGGAAGAGGACTCTCCAGCAGAGGTCACGGACGAGGACTGGCACGAGTTCACGGGTGATAAACAGTATGAGAGAGGGTTCCAGGATTTCTTTCAGGAAAAGGTCACGGATAGTCTTTCGTTTGACTGGCGGAATGTGGTTCGTGAGTTTCTGGTTACGCCTGATGGGCCTGATAATCCAAAGGTTATGGTGCAAGGTATGCTCGCAGGGTTGCTTCATCCGCTGATTCACTTGGGATACGCAGTGGAGTTTGATGACTGGGAAGTGGCCACCGAGGCATTGACGCTGTGTGCGGTGTCCAAGGAAAACGAGAGCTTCCAGTTACTTGACCTGACGCCCTTTGATGAGCAAGCCACAACAACGACACACAAGAGCAGTGCTCTTGATATTTTGAAAGAGATTCGAAACGACCCTTCTTATAATGGTCTTTATGAGCACCCTTCAGAGGGCAAGATTGGGGACCTTGTGAGCCAATTTCCAAAACAGCTTTCAAAGTATATCAATCAGTTTTCAGTTGGCAAGACCCACGAGGACCTCATTGCCAACCTCAAGGAGCTACTTGTTGCGTCTGCGTTGATTTTGACTTGCACTCACAAGGACGACAAGACGAGCTTACCAGCATACGACTTTTTCCTGTTGCATCTTTTAACTGCAACGCACGCTGCCATTGAAATCTTTGAAAACCCTCCTGCCAATGGAGTCCAGCACGCGCCTTTGCTCACTACAGAGCTTGAACACGAGGTTGTTCAAAAGCTATGGGTGTCGTTTGTTGTTTTATACATTATCCAGATGCGACCCTCGATTGAAATCGCGCGTATCACAAGTCCTGCCAATGCCAACGTCGTTCCGTCGTTAACGGAAGGTCGCTTTTCTAAACTGAGGGATCCGAATGATATGGCGTGGGCCAACATTGATGCCTTTTTGTTTCCTCCTAATGCCACAAAGTTTGATTCCCATGTAATCAAGGCAGTTCGGGCTCTTCTCTTTGCTGGAAGGTATCTTGACAAGTCTGCGTATGGATTGCCCGAGACGACTGAGGCAGGACTCGAGCTTTTTACGCAAGCGGCCTTTATTCTTGCGCTTTCGATGGAGAATCAGAGTCTCATCGGGTTTACGGAGTCTCCGGTTACGCTGGATATCAAGAGGTGAGTGTGATGGCATATAGTAATGGCATGTATGTAGTAAAAATGTAGTATGGTATGGCAGATATAGGTCTAATGAACATGATGATATTGAAATAACCAACAACTCCCAATTCTGAAATTTTTTTAATCAATTACTATACAACCATACAACCACTATCACTATTTGCAACCGCACAAATGGCACCACACGACGATGAAGAAGAGAGTCTCTTTGTTGGAAACAGCGACGCTGACAGCGACCATGAGATGCGCGACGCTCCTCCGATCAAAATCAAGTCAGAACCAGACCTTAATATAATCTCCAGCAGTAGTAGCAGTGAAGAACCCCAACTGAAAACGAATGAGGAAGCTGCTGAGATGGCCCGAGATGTCAGCATGATGCTTGACGACGAAGACGAGAATACGCCCTCCGGAGCCAGTACCAACACAACAGCCGCCGCAGATACCGACGTCAACGCCGACACCGACCCTGACGAAATCGTACAAGAGTTTCCCGTTTACTTTTCAACCGGCCTACTTCACAAGCTTTACCTTTTACAATACCCTACGCGATCCGCTGCTCGCCCGCTCGTCGACGCAAACCGCACAGGGGTCCTTGATTCGCGGCTCAAACCCGTTTCACAAGTCGTAGAGATCGACGTGCCACTCGAAACCAAGAAATTCTATGATACCGAAAAGGGCGAACACTGGAATAAACTAAACAAGCAGACGTTCTCGGGCGTGGCAAGACCGGCACTGGATGGAGAATACATGATTGGCGTGTTTAAGGATAATGAGTTGCATTTGAATATGGTCACGGCGGTGGCTCAACTTAGACCGCAGTTTCAGCATATTACGCATCGCAACTTGGCTGAGGCGGAAAAGGAGTCCAAGGAGTCGGCAGATAAGGAGACTGCTAAGAAGCAGCCGAGGGCGGTGCAGATGATGGCCATGGGAAGTGGAGAGAATGCGCCAAACTTCAGTGGTGCTATTTCAGCAAGAAAGCATATGGAAGATGAGGATTTTGTAGGGATGGACTGGTATGACCGTGATTCAGACGAATCTTGGAGTATTTCAGACAAACTGATTGCTACTACGAAAACGCCATTAGTTTCAACGACAACTCTGGAAGAGTATGTTCAAGAGATAAGTGCTCCTTATATTGATCCGACGTTAAAGTCTGTTCAGTAGCTATTGTTAATATATACTTGGTAATACATTATCCAAACCAAATCTTTATGAGTTCTTCGCTGACACCGCTCGTAGTTAAGACTCCAATGTCAGTAATTAAAGCTGTGATGTATTGATGAGGAGTAAAGTCCACAGACGGCAAGTTTTGCAACTCATTTGGCTGATCTTCCGTTGTGAACTCCAGTGAATTTTCATTCGGGATATCACTCGGCGACAACGGAAAGAGTCTCACAAACTTGTGGCTTTCAGCAACAACATATAAAGGCCTGTTTGTGTTCTGAGCAAGAACTCCAATCTGATAAGATCCAGCCTCATTAATAACTCCACCACTCTCTGCCACGCCCTCAGCACCCACAAAGACCTTGTCGACCCTTTGGATAACATAACCGACTGTGGCATCAGCAATCAGTGACGTGGGAATACCATGCTCACGGAGCGTACGCGCCATCTTGACGCCGTTCCCGGATGTGCGTGACTCGGTGACATAAACCCTGAATCGAATCAGCTTTGAGGCTGCGTGGAGTAGCAGTGAGGTCACAGCTCTTGATTGAGAGTGAACAAGAATGACCTTTCAACCGATAGATAGTTAGTAGATGATCTCTCTTGAGCTCTAGGCAATGAATAACAACTACTTACATCGTCGTCACGAATAAATGGAAGCCCGTTATGTGCGATCTTGTCTCTGGAAGCCTTTGCACGTTCCACAAACAGCTTTCCATTCTGAATAAGATGTTGTTTGCAAGTTTCCCATTCCTATTTAACGGCAAGTTAGCAGATGGCAGTTTGCAAGAGATTTGATATTTACAAGCGCTGGCATCTTCTCACTTACACCGTACTCGTTTATGTTACGGAGCACAAACCTCGTAAACAAGTCACATCCTGCCGACAAACTAATGGAATTCTGGACGCTGTTCTTGAGCTGCGCCGTTGCTTCTCTAAGGACCTTCATGAGTTCTGCCGACGTAGAAGCTATATATCATCACTTTAGTTAGTTTCGTAAGTACTCAAATCAAAGCCAACAACAACGCACTCTCTGTGGTCTTCAGTAACGCTGCTAGCGATTCAATGGCAGCCACGGGCATGGTCACGTCTGGATCATCGGCTAGAAACTTCAGGTAAGTGGCTTTGATATCAAAGACGCCGTCTGTAAAGACAGGAACTGTCTCTGAATGCTTATTGTCGCCTGTGACATTTAGTTAGAAAAGAAGTCCCGAAAGCCATCAAAATACTCACTCATTTGGTGTTCTGGTCAAGCCCTGTTGGTGGTAACGAATTCTGGTGATTTACTATCTCCAATTGAAGGGAAAAAAAAAAAAAGTTTTTTTGGTTTATTTTTCATAACCAAGTGACCAAGTCCATATCCATGTTCCATAGAATCAAATCGCATTCTGTCGTGCTACGCCATCTGAGACCTCGAGCACCCTCGAGCACCCTATATCATGGGCTTCACAGCTCTATTCGGGTCATACTGGGTCCACAGGCTGCTCGGTACTTGAGCTCAGAGTCTGTGTCTGCTTCTTCTACCAATGACAAGATTCGCAATATAGGAATCATTGCCCATATTGACGCTGTATGTAACGTCAATCAGTGCAAAAGGAGAGCGTGAAACTTACACCATCTGCAGGGCAAAACAACTACTACAGAACGAATGCTTTACTACAGCGGTCTCATTAATCGAATAGGAAGTAAGTGCCAGTTGCAGCCAGTTAAAATGCCTCTCTAACGATACCCTCTAGATGTCGACCAAGGAGACACAGTCATGGACTATCTACCAGCAGAACGCGATCGCGGAATCACCATAACTTCAGCTGCCATCACTTTCAACTGGGCAGGCCACAAAATCAACCTCATTGACACCCCGGGCCATGCCGATTTCACTTTTGAAGTCATTCGGTCCATCCGAGTGCTAGACGGCGCTGTCACAATCCTCGACGGAGTGGCTGGGGTAGAAGCCCAGACTGAAAAGGTATGGAAACAAGCTAGCGAAATGGGTATCCCCCGTGTCGTGTTTGTAAACAAAATGGATCGTGAAGGTGCAGGGTTTGGACGTACGGTCCGTGAAGTCGTGGCGAAATTGAATACAAAAGTAGGTATTTTAAACTATCCATTCTTTGAAAATGGAAAGATAGATACCCCATTTAGAGGTGTGGTCGATGTCCTTGAAAAGAAAATAATCTTGTGGGACCAAGCTAGCGATGGAAAATCTATCAAGGTTATCGATGTGTCGGAGGTGGAAGGTGTGGCGGAAGAATGCGAAAAAGCTCGCACAGCGTTGATTGAAACGCTCTCTGAATTGGATGACGATCTTGTGGAACATTACCTCGAAGTAGGTGATTACATGAAAGTATCTAGTGCTGAGATTAAAAAGGCCCTAAAGAAAGCTACGTTGGAAAGGAAGATTGTGCCAGTTCTTTGCGGTGCCAGTTTCCGCAATATTGGAGTCCAGCCGCTACTTGAAAGCGTCGTGGAATATCTCCCTTCTCCATCTGAACGGCCTCCTCCATCAGCAATCGTCAAAGGCCTAGTCACCAAAAAGAAAAATAAACTTGTGTCGCTTCCAGATGAAGTAATTAACATTGACCCAGACAGCAAAAGTCTCACCACTGCTTTGGCCTTCAAGGTGACCAACGACGCAAGAAAAGGAATGATGGTGTACGTGCGAGTATACTCAGGAGTTCTGAACCACAATTCTACAGTGCTAAACTCTAGTACGGGAAAACGTGAGCGAGTCATGAAGCTCTTCCAAATGCACGCCGACGAACCCATTGAAGTTCAATCCATAAAAGCTGGCAACATTGGTGTCCTTATTGGCACAAAGGACATTCGCACGGGCGACACGATAGTCTCTCACGGCTGGAAAAAGGACGGCATAAAGTCACTTTCCGATAAGGAATCCAAGCTTCATTTAAACGCCATTTCCGTTCCACCGCCCGTTTTTTTTGCCAGCATTGACCCGCTAACGCTATCCGACACGAAAAACATGCAAGAAGCGCTCGACATTTTATTAAAAGAAGACCCGTCCCTGCATATTTCATACGACGAAGATTCGGGCCAAACTCTCCTGTCAGGCATGGGCGAGCTGCACTTGGAAATTGCGCGTGACCGCCTCATAAACGACTTAAAGGCCAAGGTAGAGGTCGGCAAAATTATGGTCTCTTACAAGGAAACTATCCAGCAACCATCTGCAAAGATTTCCAAAGACGCAACTGTGACCGTTGCCGATTCCACCACTCCTTCGACCGCGCATGTCACTCTGACTGTTGAACCTGCTACTACTGCGACGTCACCGGTCGACTTTTCCGCCCTGAGCGACGACAACCGCCTAAACCACGACAACATCTACGTCACTTACCCCACGGACCAACCCGACCACCTACTAATTCCCGAGCATTCCATCTGGCACGCCATTCGTTTAGGAATTACACCGGGTATAGCACGAGGCGGTCTCAAGGCTCGTCTCCCACTTCACTCACTCCACATCCGAGTACACGAGGTGTCAATTCCTCCCGATGTGAGTTCCCCCGCTGCCGTGTCAGTTGCGGTTCGACTAGCGGTGGAAGAGGCCTTGGACACTGTTCCTGAGTCTATGTACAGTGTGATGGAGCCAGTAATGGATGTTCGAGTGATTGTGAGTGAGGAAGATATCGGTGTGGTTGTGAATGACTTGTCGAGTAATAGGCGGGCTAATATAACGTCGTTGCAAGATGAAGATGGCGGCGATTCTACGCATGCCGCCAGTGCAAGTGCAAGTGGTTCTGGTTCTGGTTCAAACGCACAACAACAACAACAACAACAACAACACAACTTCAAAGCGGAAGCAGAATCAATCTACACTCCCCCGGATTTAACCATGTACATGTCAAAACACAGTGACCGCGTCCGGTCTGCGCAAAGTGTGGTACGAGCCCAGGTCCCGTTACAGCAAATGATGGGGTACTTGAACTATTTACGAAGCATGACGAAGGGGCGTGGGACGTTTTTGATGGATTTCTCGGCTTATGCGAGTGTGTCTGTTGACCGTGAGAAGGAGATTTTGAATGCTGAGAGGTGAGAAGTGAGAGGTGAGAGGTGAGATGAGATGGTAGGTGAGAATATAGTCTACTGTATACTACATGTAAATATTTATGAAAAAAGTTGTATACATTTAAACCATTTCCGACAGATTTTACGTTCTCAAGGTCTTGTTAGAAGAAGCCTTGCAATTGACGAGTTGTGAAGTGTCGATACAGCTGCAGAAAGGTCCTAATTTTCCTAGCGTTTCAAAAAAAAATGTAGAGTGAGTACACGGCTGAAGTAGGTCATGTAAACCAGAGATTTGCTAGCAGTGCCAGAGGTGAAAAGTACGGGAAAATCTGCCAGCGCAAGACTTCTAAAGGCAGGGATTGAAGCGTCATAAGCTGAGCTTTGTAAATATGTGAGTTCAAGTGGTCAATTTGTACTTGCAACAGCACTTTAGAAGCCGAATTTATGCTTCGAACAGCTATACCAATAGTAAAAGCAGTATTATCGTGTTACAAGCCTATCTTCAATAACCCAGATTCTTATTATTATACAATGGCGAGTGGAGTAAAATTAACACAATTTTCTGTGCTTTCGTGATCATTATCAACGGGTGTTATAAAGTCCTCTTCACCTCTAAATCTGTTTTTTCTATCGCGGCGGGCCCTTCTTGACCACGGCCAACAACTCCACTCTCTAAAATAAAGCCTCCTCCACTTATAAATCACCAACGAATAAGCCAACACAACATCCTGACAAATGGCCAACAAATAAACCGACGCCGCATCCGTAATAGCCACCTCCACCACCAAATCGACGCGCGCCGTCTGCACCGTTTTAAAAAGAAGGAGCATTGCTACCGTAAACACAATTAAACAAGTTGTGTAGCAAAACATTGAAAGAATTCGAAATGAGTCTGGTTGTGCGTATGCTGATGTGGAGAGTGGGGTGGGCGAAAACTTTTGGAGAATTAGGTAACTGCTGGTGGGCGTAGTATTGTTGTTGCTATTGATGTTACTGTCATTGCTAATGGTGCTGTTACTGCCGTTGCTGTTGCTGGTGTTGTTGGTATTGTTGACTACTATCCCATAGAAATTGGGGCCCGCCAGAAATAATTGTTGGTAATTGGCAAAGGGGCCGTCCATAATTGGGCGTCTCATGAGTCGGCGTTTCCGTATACAAATGATATCTTCACTGTGTGTGTGTTTATTTTTTTCGTTGGTTTTGTTAACGTTTCTTATATTCCCCTGATCACCATCATCATCAACGTTATCACCGACATCAACCGCCCTAATCGCAATTTGTGTAACATGCTCGGGCAGAAACAAAAATGGTACAAGCAAAATAAACAGCAACAAATGCATGAGAGCCACAGGCATAGCCCACGGCGAATTCAATCGTGACGAGAGCATGTTAATCTTGGACGTGTCCGAAGCCACAAGCGAGAAAAATGGGGTTGAAAAGGAGCGTGCAAGGTCGTTTAAGGCTGCCAAGTAGCCGTCGGTAAAGGTTGCGGGGCATTTACACAATATCCTAATTTGGTGTTGATAAATCTTGTTACCACTTCTATTAGTTCCTCTGTCGCTGTTATCCTCAATAAGTAGCGAAAGGTAATTTTTAGAGTGCGGAGGAATAACATGAACATGCGGATGGTATATACTAGCTCCACCTCCACCTCGACTCCGACCTTGATCCACGTTTGAACTCGAAAATGGCAAATGAATAGCCACAAGATAAGTCTGATGCACCGAATCCTGGTACTGCAACACCAACGCAAAAGCACCAGGAGAGATCCGCGACAACAAATTGTTTGGCGAAAAGGATGCCACGTCTAACGCTGATTTGAGTTTGTAATGGCATACACGGGGCGGCTGTAATTGCGAGTTTTGAGCATTATTGTGAGAGTAAGATTTCGCTACCGACGACGACGTATCAACAAGCAAAACAATCGTAGCTTTAGAAAATCCTGCACCACCCTGGAGCACCACCTTTCCCTGGACAACAATGCATACAAAATACTCGAAAACTGCCAAACAAATACGTTTGGGTTTCTGAATAGCGTAGTAAGTTTCTATTATGTCTGAGAAACTGAGGCAGGCTACTGCTTGTTGTTGTTGTTGTTGTTGTTGTTGGTATTGTTGGTGTTTTTGATGTTGTTGGCTCGAACAAAAGGCTGGTCTGCTTTGTGTTGAATTTTCTGGGCCATGATCAGCAACGGCATCAATATCGACCGCCGCACCATCTGCATATGCGTCACCTGAACCTGCATTTGCTGCAACGTTAATTTTTCCTTCCGCCACACGTGTACCAGCACCGGCACCAGTTTCCGGTGAGCTTCCCAGCAGCTGGGCTCGAGATCCCGCAAAATGGGTAAACACCAACACATTCTCAGTTGTCACAAACGCCATCATCACCCTCGAGAGCGCCATATCACATACTTGCAACGTTGGAGTATAGAACCACATTGGGGGCAACCTACTGCCACACGCGACCGTCGATTTCCATTGATAAGTTAGTGAGAATATTGTTCTTTCTTGTGCTAGAGAAATAACAGAGATCTGCGAGTAGTACTTGGTGTCGTTGTTGTTGTTGTTGTTGTTGTTATTGTTGTTGTTGTTGTTGTTAATGTTGTTGATGTTGTTGTTGGTACTGCTGCCGTTACTGGCATCTTCGTCAGAGGCTTGGTGGTGCCGGTAAAAGGCAAGTAGGTCGCCAAAACATCGGACAGACAGAATTCCGTTGTTTGGAATGGATTCGGTAGGGATTGCGTATTGGGCGGATGGTCTTAGGAGGTGTTTGTAGTGTTTGTGGTCTAGTGCGAGGAGAGTGGCTCTTGGGCATGAGTTCATATTGTTCTGTTTCTTTCTCGCTTCTTTTGCTTGACAGCCGATATCTATAAAAAAGCAAGCACTTTTTACACGACTGCAGGTAATGGCAGTAGTCTAGCTAGCTGAAGATGCCCTGATGGTAATGTAGGATAGGTAGACTATATGATCAGCTTTGATATAATTACCAGTATCACACTTGCAAAGAAAGACAATTCGAGTGTGGCATTGATTTGGATCTCTGATTTTTTTTTAATCTATAGCTACTCTACGTTGACGCATAAAGTCTGCGGTATATTAACTCGTGGTTTAGCATAACTGGCACAAGCTATCCTCTTAATCAGGAGTTGACTCGAGTGAGAAAAGACAAGTCAAAATGGCCATCTACATACGTTAGATTGATGGTCGCCATATTGCATTGTAACAAAACCTTGGTTTGGCTTTCACTCCAAGGAGTAGAGCTGAAGCTGTATTCTAATTAGTTAACAGCCAGCCCTTCCATAGCTAGGCTAATGAACATGAGAATCATTAGCTGTTTATCAGTCGTACGTGAATTCATTACGAGCTAGACTCTAGTGGACAAAGCCCTCTTTCCAATCCAATTAATAGACGATTGTTAGTGAATTCTGGCGCCATGGTTGACCTCTGGCTCTCTGAGTATCGTGACAGAATATACTCTCAGTATAATAAAGGCTGGAGTATAACTCATACTGTACGTAGGGTCTACGTAGTAGATTGGACTGGGATTTGGTTTAAATTAAAACTGCATGGCAGCTGGTGCTGTCAGTTATAAATCAGCTGTCAGTTGTCAAGTGTCAACATTGACAGTGTTGGTCTCAAAACGTACGTGCGTACGTACGTAAGTCTATGCACGTGAATCTGCATGCAATTGACTGATTGATTGCGATTGATCAAGGGTTCCAGAACTTCCAGTGGCTTTCGAGATCTATAATTAACCCATCAGCTTACGTATACGGGCTTAGATGCGTTATAGTAATGTAGACCTATTTCGTTATTGTGTCTGTACTCACATCTGAGACTATTTAAGCTCAAGCCTAAACGTTGCAACGTTGTGAGTTTGAGAATCGAGATATCTCGAGATTCTCGAGAATTGAGTCTAAACTATACTCACAAACTCACAACAGAGTTGAACAGAGTTGAACAGAGTTGAGCAGACTTGAACAGACTACGTAGAACAGAGTCTGAGTCTCAGCAGACGTCTAGGACCCAGTACACTGAGCAGTGAGTACAATACATTTAAAGACACGGGTACATGCCATGTCAACCTTATACGTACTGTAATTCAAAAGAACGCCCTCAGGAGACTGCCAGGAGTAGACTAGCTATCACAGACTTAGGTCTCATGGTTTGTGGGCCCGTTATATTAATTGCAATTACTCTAACTCACGGTCTTACAGCTGTACAGCTGTTAGACTAGTCGACTGTTACTACAGCTGTGTTCTTCAGAACTTCTTCTACCGGTAACTTAAGTTCTAAGCGACCACTTGTTCTTATTCAATTATTTTTATTTTTATTTTCTTGAAATCTCGCATTGCAAGCTAAAACATGAACTGTTTAATGTCTGAAATGCTGTCTGTAATGTCCACTTCAGCTGTCCACTTCAGCTGTCCACTTCAGCTGTCCGGTCCCGTCAAGTCAAACTAAAACGACAGCGCTTCTTCTATCGCGACTTCCTATTCGGGACAAAGAACTGTAATCTAGGTACGTACCGGGTATTCTCTACATAGTGTCGCCATGGCAATATTATGCCCCTTCCATTACATAATGCATGACCAACGCAAATTCTACTTAGAGTCTAGACTGTACAGTGTAGACTAGACTACGTAGCTGCAGTGAGTTCAGCCGCAGAAGACCCTAACCCATTAAATTTTTTTTTCAGCTGAAATTTTAAAGGCGCCGAGATACGTATGATCAATGGGCAACAAGACGGATGTAATGGTTGGATTATTTGCTGTTCTTTTCGTTTCAATTTCACTTTTCTATTATTTTCATTATTTTTGGTGTCATTTTTTTCTATTACTTTTCTATTACTTTTCTGCTATTTCATTAATTTTCTTCTTCTTCCCTTTCTTCCTCCTTCCTTCTCTTCTTTTCCTTTTTTTCCTTCTTTTCCTTCTTGTCCTTCTTACACGTCCTCGCTACATTCATTTCGCCAATTCCTTTTCATCATCATGGCTAGAAGCGGTGTTCGTGTGTTGCGTTTCGCAATAGTAGCAACATTGCTCGTCTTTCTTATTTATCGTCTATCTACCCAGAATGTGGACCTGTCTAGCTACGTGTCCAAGACCACTTCTGCTTTCAATGGAAATCAACAACAACAACAGCCCCAGGATCTCAAGGACCCCGAAATACCAAACACCGCTGCTGCCGCTGCTGATGTCGAGGCTGCTGTCGAAAAGGCCGCTATCGAAAAGGCTTCTACTGCCGGCACGGAGCAGTCTCCTGCTCTCGGTAAAGAGCATGGTGCGCCCTATCAACGTGCCAACGCGACATTTGTGTCTCTTGCTAGAAACTCTGATCTGTACTCTTTGATCAAATCCATTGTCGAAGTCGAGGACAGATTCAACCACAACTACCATTACGACTGGGTTTTCTTCAACGATCAGCCTTTTGACGAGGAATTCAAGAAGATCACTTCCAATATTGTTTCTGGTAAAACCCACTACGAGCTAATTCCCCAAGAGCACTGGTCTTTCCCCGAGTGGATTGACCAGGACCGTGCTGCCTTGGTTCGTGAAGAAATGAGAGAAAAGAAAATTATTTACGGTGACTCTGTTTCTTACCGCCACATGTGCCGCTTCGAGTCTGGATTTTTCTGGCAGCAAAAGATCATGGACAACTACCAGTACTACTGGCGTGTCGAGCCCGATATCCAGCTTTACTGTGATATTGACTACGATCTGTTCAAATACATGGAAGACAAGAAGCTCAAGTATGGATTTACCCTCTCTCTTTACGAATACATTGAAACCATTCCTACCCTGTGGGACGTCACCAAGAAGTTCCTGGCCGAGTTCCCCCAGTACATTGCTGGCGACTCTTTTAAGGACTTCATCTCTGATGACGGTGGCGAGACCTACAACAAGTGCCATTTCTGGAGTAACTTTGAGATTGCTGATCTGGATCTCTGGAGATCGGACGCGTACCGCAAGTACTTTGATGCTCTTGATAAGAACGGTGGGTTCTTTTACGAGCGATGGGGTGATGCTCCTGTGCATTCTATTGCTGCTTCTCTCTTCCTCAACAAGTCGGAAGTGCACTACTTCCACGATGTTGGATACTACCATGTACCATTCCATAACTGCCCCACGGATGCCGCTGTCCGCGAGAAGAAGAAGTGTCGTTGTAACCCCAACGATAACTTTACCTGGAAGGGATACTCATGCACTCCTCGATACTACAAGGTGAAGGATATCGAGAGACCCAAGGGATGGTCTGAGCAGTCCTAGGCATTACCAACATGAAAAATATTAGCACACGCGCACGCAGTCACACCCACTGTCTCAAAGACCTCAAGAAGGAAGTAAATTAAAAAAGAGAAGAGTTGTGATTGGTTATTTATCCTGTATATCTTTAACTATTTATATTTTGGAGACGAGTTTTTTCAAGAGGCCAGTTTACCTGTGGTATAATATAACTACTGTATATGGAGAGTAGAGAGTAAAAACTGTAGGGTTGGGGCTTGTAAGGCCAGCTCACAATTTCTTGTATTTTCCGATCTCTCTCCCTGCGCTACTTGATTTTGGTGGTTGTTTTTCTCATTCAACCATCACCACAAACACACAAAAACAATGGCAATTCGATATCTGTTATTACTGTCTCGTCAGGGCAAGGTGCGCCTCGCCAAGTGGTTTGAGACCATGGCATCTAAGGAAAAGACCAAGATTGTGCGGGAAGTGACCACGCTTGTGCTTGGACGACGAGCCAAGATGTGCAACTTTATTGAATATAAAGGTATGATAAAATTTTAATACTGACATTGTTTGACTGACATCTCTCTCTCTCTCTCTCTCTCTTCTTCTTCTTCTTCTTCTTCTTCTTCTTCTTCTTCTTCTTCTTCTTCTTCTTCTTCTTCTTCTTCTTCTTCTTCTTCTTCTTCTTCTTTTCTTCTTTTCTCTTCTTTTTTTTTTTAACACAAACAAAAAAACAGACTCCAAAGTAGTATACCGAAGGTACGCGTCACTGTTTTTCATTGCAGGAATCGAGTCCGACGACAACGAACTTGCCACACTTGAAATCATTCACCGGTACGTGGAGCTCATGGATAAGTATTACGGAAACGTGTGTGAGTTGGATATCATTTTCAATTTCCAGAAAGCGTATTATATTCTTGATGAGTTATTGATTGCGGGTGAGTTACAAGAGAGTGCGAAACGGGAGCCGTTGAGAAGAATGGCGCAACAGGATACGTTGGAATCGTCTGAGAGTAATGAATAATAAATTTGATTTGTGATTTGTGATTTGTGATTGTGATTGTGATTGTCTAAATAATGAGAAGAATATTGAAATATGGAAATATGGAAATATGGATACAATTACTGGTATATACTGGTAGAGACAGTGGTAGTAAGTTAATGGCCGATAGTAATCGAATTCACAAACCTCTCTCTCTCTCTCTCTCTCTCTCTCTCTAATCCTGAAGCTCTTGAATACTAGTTTCACCCTCCACAACCTTTTGAATCTTAGAATGAATATCCTTAAACGATCCAAACGTAGTGTACGGAATCTTTTCTCGCACACAATAAGTAATCAAGTCACGACCTTCTTTCGCAAACAACAAGTCCGTCTCCTTCGCTGCCGACAAGTCAGAGACCCCGTCGCCGCAGTAAAAAAGGGTTGGCCGTTTGTCTTGAGGGACTGCCCGGTAAGGTTTGATACATCGAGACTTGTCGTGCCCGAAATCACTTTCGTCTCTGTAAACGATATCCCAATATTTCGTAGGTTTTTTTTTGTTTACCGGAATATTGTCGTCATTGACATCTTCTCCTCCCTCTTCTTCTTCTTCTTCTTCTTCTTCTTTTTCACGACCATAATAAATCTTGACATCGTTAGAAATGATTTCAATACTCGCCGCAGCCTCTTCTCCCACAAGTTTCTCCAACAACGCCCGAATGATTGGTTTCATACCCGACGAAACAACCACAATTGGAATATTCTGAGCAACAGCCCACGAATAAAAGGAAGCAAAACCTGGGTCTAATTTGATGTTTCTTTTCAAATACTCAATGCATTCTGGGAATGGTAAAGGAATGCTGTCGAGCATGTCCTGGAATGCAGCCCGGAACGTCCATCGACCCTCAAGGACTTCCTTGTTGAGAAACTGCCGGCGCTCAACGCCGTACCCAAGGTTGTCCGTCATGTAGTCGTTAGAGTCCTCGAGCGTTACGGTCCCGTCCCAGTCTGTAAAGACAATGAACTTGGGGTTTGTGGCTAGTGCTGGAGTTCCGTTTGTAGATGTCATTATTGCTGTGGTGAGAGATGGGAATTGAAAAATGTATCGGCAATAAAAAAGGATTGATTGATTGATTGATTGATATGGTATCGGGTGCGCAATATAACGAGGAGAGAAGTGAGAGAGAGAGAGAGAGAGAGAGAGAGCTGAGTATAAATAAATAAAAATTAAAAAATCAAAATCAAAAAATAATAAAAATCTGAAACTTTATTACAAGTCGTCTATGGCAGCCTTAAAACCTCTTGCAGCCTCTTAGATATGGATTGCCTTGACCCAAGTCGACCCAAGTTGACCCAGCACTTTGACTTCAACTTTGACTTCAACTTTGACTTCAACTTGGCGACTACTGTAGTATTTCGTGAATGCATTTTGAATTCCCCCCTTAATAATTTTTTTCAGATTTCAATCTCCAAACGAATGTCGAGTCCTGCAATCATATCGTCTACCTCATTCGACGACATTGCCGAACTCTTCCTCAACGCAGCTGCTGCCTTTTCCTTCGCACGACGCTCATTTTCCTCCTCAACCTTCTTCTTAGCCAATGCCTCTTCCTCCGCCTTACGCGCCGCTTCATTCTTTCCGCTCGTGTCGCTTTGGTAAAATACTCGAGCCGTAGTCCTTAACCGGCTAAATGGGTTCTCTGTCACGCTAGAGTTGTTCGTCTTGCGTCGTTGCTCATTGGCTTTCAGCTCGGCTTTTCGTACTCCAGTCTGGTTGGCCCGGCGGTTCCGGATATTGATGTGTGCCAGCTTATCTAGCGGCGATTGTGTCACGTTGGTTCTGTCGAGTTTGCTCTCAATGGCCGCAATTTTATGTTCAATCTCCTCGGCCATGGCCTCGTCACCGTTCTCGAGCGCAATTACCCGTTGCTGCTGGAGAGTCGTCTTCTCTAAAACAACGCCCACTCCCGTAGAGTTTGAAAGCTTTTGGCGCCGTTGAATCAGCTCGTTGACCTCGTCCGGCGTCAATACGTGCGCCTTAAATCTAATCAGTTCCTGCAGTTTTCGATCAATGCGCTTGACTGAAGGAAGCGTAATCTCGTCGTTTAGCAGACTCTGCTTCCACCATCTAAATTCGTCTTCTGTGAACGAACTGTCGCTACAAATCCCCATTTCAAACGTTCGCTCGTTTCGACCAGTGGCAACTACAATCGATTCATCACTCGTGCGGCCAAGAAACTTGTATGGCCTAGTCTTTTGCAAGGCCTTGATCTCGCAAATTCGGTATACCGGAATCTGCTTTTCGCTATCAAAGCCAATATTGATTCGCACAAATGTTCCTATTGCCGCACTCTCAAATCCGGGATTGTGACAGAACTTGCTAAACAGCGTACGGCCAAACCGGATCTTGTTCAAGTCATGTGCAGTCAGTTCCTTTGCCTTTTGCGGTTCCGCCCATTCGACCTTTCCTTGCTCGTCGGACTCTGGACCGTACGCGTCTTCAGTCTCTGATGCGGAGGCTTCTTCTTCCGATTCAGCTCCGTCGCGATAAGGAACTGAAGGTCGACCACTTTCCCTGCTCTTCTTTTCTTCTCTCTTCTTCTTGAGCTCAGAAAGCTTATTGTGCTTCGTACTAGATCCGCTCTTGTCTCGCGTAGAAACCCGCGTCGCCTTACTAGTTTCCATGTTATTCCGATCCTTCTCTTGTCGCACTTTGGCTCTCAGCGCAAGATATTGGCTTTGGTTAAATTTTTCAATCTCTTGAGACCGGTCAAATAGAATTGATTCTCGTTCAATTTCAGCCAGTCCAGCAAGATGTGCCCGATCTGCTTCATCTTTGTACTTGTTTTCCAACGGGTACGGATTGAGAAAAACTTGTTCTTCGCCGGACCCGTCGTCGCGTTTGCCAAGGGCCAACTCCTCGAGGTCATCGTCGCTGTATTCTCCTCCAACTCCACCGTCACCGTGGTCGCCCTCATCCTCCTCCTCTGAAGAGTTTTCTCTACTCCCTGGTTAGATTTGATTCCATAGCTTTATACTTGGTAGAAAATTCTTGCTTGTAAACTTACCGGACAGTTGTGCGTTGTTTCTTGTTGCTACTGCTATATCGACTACCTTGACCGCGCTTTTGAGGCACAACGCGAGATCCTTCGTCCGAGGACTCTCCGCTGTCGCCCTCTCCCGCAAGAGCTAAAAGATCGTCGTCAAGGTCTGACATTGTTGTTTATGGTGTTGTTTGGTCGTGGTGGTGGTGGTGATGAACAGAAATGAAAAATGAAAATAAAAAAAAGTGTCAAAATTGAAATTTACATGGCTTATGTAATAATGTTCCGTTTGTATGCTAAGCAGCGCTGCAGGATAGCGCAAAGGCTCTGGGCACAGCCAAAACCACGTTTAAATTTATCATTTTTCTCGTGTGCAGTCACTGCTTTCTTGTGTGTCTTTCCAACCTCCTCCTGAACGACATCGACGACGACACACAAAATACCTCTGGAGCCCTCTGTTCATCATGTCCTCACAGCCCACGCGGCCTCCGACGGCCAAGCGCTCCCCTTCGATCCTAGTCACTGATGTTAGAAGCACCCCAAACGGTGGACGGCCGGCTCCTTTCGCCGGAGCTCATCGACGAACGCAACCAATTTCAGGATCCACTCCTTCTTATAACGCTCCTTCATCCAGTAGCCAATCAAATCGCTCGAACCGCAATTCAGGCTCATCGAGCTATGGCGCCCCTGGCTCTTCTTCTGCCCCATACCAAGGCTACGGTCCTCGTGGGAGAATCCCCCCTCAATTGGGAAACAAGTTTGGGAGAATTTCGATCGATAATATTCTGTCGGACGTAAGTGACATCCCATCAGCCCAACGCCGTTCCGTCCCTGGCGCAACGGTGACTTCCTTGCGTGCGGGAAATCGTAAACCTGCTAGAATTCCTCCTCGTGTCACGCAAAACATTCCTCAGCGGACAACTAAACTCTCTGAAAAATTGGTTTTGATTCCCGAGGATATCGCGCCTGGCTTTAAGTTTGACGACGATGATGCGGATTCTAGTCCTCCTCCTGATGAAGAAGAGGCCATGATGTCGGTCTCGTCTGATACCCGCAAGTCCTATGCGGAACGGTTGCCCAAGGATAGAAGAACCAATAAGTTTCCGCGTCTTACGGCGTTCTGCGTATCAGATGCCATTCGCTTACCTGCCACTGCAGAATATCTGCGAGAAAACCACAAAATTTTGCCGAGAATCTATGAAGAGGCATTGTACGCTCCTTACTATCTGCCACTCCTGCCTGGCGATGGCGACTGCCGTGTCAAGAGCAGTCCTGGCGGTATGCAATTGATGGAAGAGTTTATCGATCGCTCCGAGCAATTCGACCATCATTTTGAATACTATTCCGGCCTAGAAACTGGAAAGAGTCCCGACGAGCCCGAACCGATGGATGATAGTCAAGGAGCATTAAACGAGCACGACGATGCAGCTTCCTGGAATTTGCATGAAAATGAATTTGACCCATCTGAGCCGCAGGCATTTTCTCCACCAAAGGAGCCTAGTTTTTTAAAGCCTCGAAGCCGAAACACAAGCCCTCACAAAGCAAAGGATGAAGAGCATGCTCCCGAACACGAAATAGGAGTAGAGAGCGAGGAGCCAATTGTAGAAGAGTTCAGCGAACCCCCCAGTCCTCCGATCAAAACTCCCGACGTTACTAAACATGCCGAGCTGTTCATCTTTACGTACGGTGTCATTGTGTTTTGGAACTTTACAGAGCAGCAGGAAAAGGAAATCCTCGCCGACCTCAATTTTGCTCGCGTAGAAGGCCCGCGCAGCAAAGCCAACGCTGACGGTTTACCAACGTCACTAATCGTGCGACCCATAAACGAGCAAGACATTGAGACGGAAGAACTGCATTTCACTTACTCTGCGCACACCGTGAAACCCCGAATCTACAACGACATGGTTACGCTGCGGTCCGGTGACCATATGATCAAGCTGGCCATGTCGCATGCTATCGCGCAATCAACGAAACTGAGTCGGTTTGAGGCCCGTATGGATTTGACCATGCACGACGTGCGCCACGTTCCCAAGATGCTAGCACTGACGGGCAGACTAGGGTTTAAACGAGAAGAAGTCCTGAAAATATCTGGCAAGTTGTTCAAATTACGGGTAGACGTGAATCTGAGTTCAAATGTGCTCGACACGCCTGATTTCTTTTGGGAAGACGAGCCTAGTTTGAATCCATTGTACACAGCTGTGCGCGAGTACTTGGAAATCGAGCAGCGCATCTTGGTGCTCAATGAGCGGTGCAAGGTATTTTTGGATTTGACAGAAATCATTGCTGACACGATTGCGGAGTACAATATGTCAAGGATTACCTGGATTATTATTATTCTTATTGCGTTGTCGTTGGCGGTTTCAACGTTGGAAATTGTCATGAGGTTTAATATTTTAAGACGAACATCACCATCACCGCCTCAGTCTTGTAGAGGATGTGAAGGTTTCTCTTACTGAGGGTTCCTCTCTTTTTTTTTCTTTTTTTTTTTTTTTTCCGCTTGTTGTTGTTCACCGATATGGCCTTAATTCAAAACCAAAAATAACCAGCAGAAGCGGAAGCGGAAGCAGAAGCAGAAGCAGCAGCAGAAGCAGCAGCATATTTATTCTCATCTTTTTTTTTCATTTTCATTTTAATTTCAATTGTAATTAAGCTAATAATTTGAACAACTCTTTTTCAAGTCTCTTTTTTCTATTTATTTCTTACTTTATGCTTAAAAACTCCAAGCAATGTCCGTCGTAGACTCGTAGGGACATCTTTTCGTAACTAACATGAAGATTTGAATTAATTTGCTGAAATATTTCATGCTGAGATATGAAATCTCAATATGAAATCTCAATATGGGCTATCACTAGGCTACTGGATCCATGGAATTCGAATATAAATGAATCAACAAGTGCAATGATGCGATATACCGAAGCAAAATGATAAATTCATCATATACTAATAGAAGCTAAAGCGAATGAACTATATCATGATAATAGGACAAGAGGAATAGACAAGAAAAGAAAGAGTAAAAAAAAAAAAAAAAAAAGTCATGGAACCAGAAATGAAAAAAATAGAAAAAAAAATAGAAAAAATAGAAAGTAGTAAACAAATAAGAAAATAAATAATGAAAATACGGGAGACACAATATACAACACATCAACATCAAAAAATCATTCATTCAGATCGAGTTCGATGCGCAGAAATCCTAGACGATTTGATTACCGTGCCAGGCGCAGGCGCAGACCCAGACCCAGACCCAGACCCAGACCCAGACCCAGACCCAGAACCTGATTCAGGACCAACACCAGCAGTCGACTGTAAAGCCAACGTACTACTAGTACTCCCCAACTCTTCAATTCGGCCCAAATTGCTTTCCGTCGCTGACCGATACGCCATCCCACCCGGTCTCGACAACGATGACGCCGATCCCGACGCCAACGCCGATGATGACGCCGATGTCAACGACGACCACGACTTTTGCAACGCTGACACTGACACTGACGATGATGACGACGACATGCCATTGTTATTGTTATTGTTATTGTTGTAGTGCACCCCTTCCTGGCTTGACGCGTATCCCGAGGACCCTGATGCAGGCCCAATAGTTTCATCTATACTTGTACCAATTCCATATCCCTTTGGCATTCCAGTAGACGCCGATGACGGGGGTCCCAGGGCCAGGTTACGGAGCTGGTTCACGCTATGCACACATTTGTTGATGGTTTGTACGAGCAAGGCCGGTTTAAGGGGTTTGGACAGGTATTCGTCCATTTGGGCTTGCATGCACCGCTCTCGGTCCCCCAACATCGCATGCGCCGTTAGGGCCACGATAGGTGTTCGGGTTCGGATGGTGATGTTTTGTTTTTCCCATTCCCGGATACGTGCCGTGGCTTCAAATCCGCCCATCACTGGCATTTGGACGTCCATGAGCACCACGTCGTACCGTTTCCGTTTGACGGCTTCAAAGGCATCCAGGCCATTCTCAAACACCTCTACTTTGTGTTTGTATTTTTCGAGAATCCGGACCGCCAGCTTTTGGTTCACAATGTTGTCTTCAGCAAGCAAAATGTGGAATTTCTTGGCCCCGTCCGAATTCAACGGTGCTGCCCTGCTTTCCAGGGCCGGTCGCAAAACATTGCCAATATCATTCACCGAGCAAGGCGTGTTGCCATATGATGTAATACCCAAGTCCAAACACAGCTTAAGGTTGACTTGAGGGATGCAAGGATTAAGTAGTACCAATGGAATATACTTGAGATGGTTCAGCGTACGCAGCTTTGTGGCAATCTCTAGGGTATCAACAATTATGGTATCAAACTTGGGGCCAGTTCGATCTTCTGGCAGAGGGGCTTCTTCAACAGAATGAACCACCAGTGCATTGAGATACAGTTTGGCCATATTTCGGACCAGCTGGTCGGTGACTTCCTTTTCATGCACGGTATCAATAAAAAGCACAAAGTGATTTCGGAACGGCGCGATACTCTCTAGAAGTTGAGTTAGCCCAGCATCAGCAGGCTGTACTGCGAGGGTGAAATAAAATTGTGATCCCTTTCCATATATGGACCGGACCCAGATTTCACCGCCCATGAGGTTTATTAATCGCTTGGAAATTGATAATCCAAGACCTGTTCCACCAAATTTGCGAGTAGTAGAACCATCCGCTTGGCAGAAAGTATCAAAAATAACATCAAGTTTATCTGCGCGAATACCGATACCGGAGTCAGAAACACAAAATTCAATCATCATTTCATCGGGGCCTCCACGGCTTTGATCTTCTGCTTTTCGTACGCTCAGTGCTACCTCACCACTTTCAGTAAACTTGATTGCATTACCCACCAAATTAAGAATGACTTGACGGAGCCTGAACGAATCTCCAACAAGGTTGTCAGGGAACGTATTATCAACCTTATAAACCAAGTCCAGTGGCTTTTCATTAGCTTTAACAGCAAGAGTTTTCAACGCACCAAAGACAGTACCACGAAGTGAAAATGCAATCTTTTCAATCGTCATCCGATTGGCTTCAATTTTGGAGATATCCAGGATATCGTCAATGATTGTCAATAACGAGTTGGCAAGATTGTGCACAATGGAAAGCATTTCGCGCTGGTACTGAGTGAGCTCAGTATCTAGAGTCAACTGTGTCATGCCAATGATTCCATTCATTGGCGTTCTAATTTCGTGCGACATGTTGGCGAGGAACTCTGACTTGGCTCTATTGGCAAGTTCAGCGGCTTCACGCGCTGCAGTATTGCGCTGGATGGACTCGCGGAGATTCAACACCATCTGGTTGATCTTAGTTTTAAGGGCATCCATTTCGCCAGATGCTTCCACCGTAATAAATCTGGTAAAGTCACCATCTGTGGCGGCGGCAGTGATTTGGGCAAACGCGCGTACCTGAGTTGTCAGATTGGCAGCCATAGTATTGACGTTTGTGGTGATTTCCTTCCACAGTCCATCAACATCGGAAACTTGTGCTTGCACACCTAATTTTCCATCGATACCCACATCTTTAGCGACTCGGGTGACTTCAGAGGCAAAAAGTTGAAGACGGTCGACCATCTTATTGATTGTAGATTTCAATGCAAGCATTTCACCTTGGGCATGGACGTCAATCTTTTGGGATAAATCACCCTCAGCAACTGCGGTCGTAACGTGAGCAATAGAACGTACTTGGGTCGTAAGATTCGATGCCATAACATTGACATTTTCTGTGATTTCCTTCCATGCACCTTCAACATCCTCCACCTTTGCCTGCCCTCCAAGGACACCCTCAGTTCCAACTGACCGGGCAAGAGTCGTAACTTCCGTAGCGAAATTCTGCAGTCGGTCTACCATTTTATTTATGGTGGACTTGAGGTCGAGTATTTCACCTTTGCAGTCTGCTGACACTTTTTGCGACAAGTCACCTCGCGCAACAGCAGTCGTGACATTTGCTATATTTCTGACTTGATCTGTCAGATTGCTGGCCATTGCATTGACTGGATTGTTAGATTGGAAAAAGAAAAGAAGCAAAAAAAAGAAGCAAAAAAAAAAAAGACCACCCCACATGAAACTTACCATTGTCTGTTAGTTCTCGCCAAATACCTTCGACACCATCTATTTGTGCCTGACCTCCTAAACGACCTTCCACACCAGTCTCGCGTGCCACTCGGGTGACCTCAAATGCAAACGTTCGCAGTTGGTCCACCATGGTGTTAATTGTTTTCTGTAACTCCAAAATCTCGCCCTGGGCATGCACGTTGATCTTACGGGAAAGATCGCCCTGAGCTACGGCGCGCGTTACGTCAGCGATCTCCCTAACTTGGTTTGTGAGGTTGGAGGCCATTACATTGACGTTATCAGTTAACTCGCGCCACACACCAACAGTTCCATCGCCCTCAGCCTGACCTCCAAGAGTTCCACCTGCGACTTCTGTAGCGACACGCGTAACTTCTGAGGCAAAACGTTGCAGTTGGTCCATCATTGCATTGATGGTTTCCTTGAATTTAATTATTTCGGGATCCATTTCCTGGGCATGCACTGTGACTTTCTTTGACAGGTCTCCTTGCGCAACGGCAATAACAACGTCTCCAATTTCACGTAAGGCCTTTTGAAAGGCCTTGTTTGCATTTTGGGATTTGGTCAATTCACGGTCGAGCAGGTCAGTATCGATAAAACGGCGTTGTTTGGGTTGGATGGAGTCATTTATGGCAGAAATCGTAGAGCGAGCAGTGGCAAGATCGCTTTCTAAAGCCAGAACAGTGGCCCGTTGAATTCCAATCTCATTTTGTTGGAACTGAACTTTGTTGAATAAAGCAGAGAGAAGAGATCTTGCGGGGAAACAGTCGGACTTGGCCTCGTGAGTATCCTCAGACGAGGCATGGCCGTTCGATGAGGGAGACGATATGTCGAGATTCTTGAGAGTATTCTGGAACGATGAGCACTCTGCGTGAGTCGACAAAGCAGGAGTCGGTATGAGGGGGCTAATCGGTTTGTGGTTAAATATGTTTCGTGTAGCAGAGGAAGTGGGGTTTTGCTCAAAAAGCGAGCGAGTATTGAGCACAAGTAGGTTCAGTTGATCCACAAGAAGAGCCTTAGCAGGGGTGTGCTCGCCAGGGAGAATTTCAGGGACGATTTCTGAAATGTCGTAGTTTGTCTGCTGGCCGATTGCTCCAAGGCCAATACGGCCACGATCTGATGAAAGGTTTAAATATTTGCTGCCGAGCAGGGCGTCTGTGTCTTGTTGCTGATTGAGCTGGGAAGAGGATATATACAAGGATACCCTATGAATGATTTCGCTTACTGCTACGAAAGTTTGATCATTCGTGCAGAAGCAGTCAGTTGAAGGCTTATCGCCTAGGGATGATGTAAAAAGAGAAGAGGCCATGGTGGAAAATGTGGTGGAATAAGTCTGGACCTGAGAACGGGCCTTGGATCTATGCCTGAAGCGACACCAAAGGCATAAATTGAAAAGAAAAGGTCAAAAAAACAAAACAAGAAAAGACTTTGTCTGCAAGAAGGCGTGTGAAGTGAAGTGAAGTGAATGTGAAAGTGAAAGTGATGATAATATCAACAGGTCCCGTTGTCGAGGAGTAGCACAAGAGTTACAGGAGAAGAAGCGCAGAAACGGAGGTACGTAACAGCAGCTGATGAGAGGCGGCAAAAAGTGAAGTAAGAAAAGAGAGAGAGAGAGAGAGAGCTAGAAGGGAAGAGGGATATCGCTCGGAGATGGTAACGTTTGAAGCTGAGAGAGGGGGGGGCAAGGGTCAGGTTGTTTGCTGCAAAGCGTGCGCGAGATCTGTTGTGGCCACTGTACTGAGGTTTGTGGCCCAGCGTAGAATGAGGTCCGAGAATAAAGCAAATTCAGTATTGGAAATTCAATGACGAGGGATATCGATGAGAATGCCGTGCATGTGGATCCGATATATGTTGACGAGGCAGGCCTGAAGGGTTGAGAATGTTGAAATGGTTGGGTTGGGTTGGGTTGCAATGTTTGTTAAGAGGATTGTGATCAACTACAGCAGCTGGTAGAACAGGTAGAACAGGAAGAACAGGCAGAACAGGCAGAACTTAGAAGGACTCTGTAACGCTTCAACACGACAAGAAACGTCTGGTAAATGCGCTGGTCTTGAATTAATCAGACAGAGAAAAAGAGGCCGGCGGTGCAAATAAACAAATAAAAACTCAAAGGTTTAATGCAGAAGATTTCGGTTAAAATAGGCGTTAAGAGCCTGTAGTACTCTAGTACTCTACTGTCTATAGTACGTATACAGAGTCTACAGAACTTATAGTTAAGAACTGGCCAATTGTTGATGAATAATTGGAGATCTGCCATATGAATTCATGGTCATTTGATGGTTTAAAAATTGTATTTTTAATTGTGTTAACTTTTTAATCAGCCACCGCTTACTTTTACAGTGTCGACTGTTCCATTCTAATCCTCGGCTTCTTCTCGCTTCTGAGCTCAAGCTCAAGCTGAACCAAATAGTCTACGCAGACTCTACAGTACTATATATTTGCAAGTGACGGGGTTGAGTTCATTGGCATCAAATGGAAATTATGGAAATTATGGAAATTATGGAATTATTCATGTGAATTAGTCTATTGCAGTATAAATTCATGTGTAATGACGTAGGTGACGTAGTGGTGGTACCTGAAATATGTCTTTTTTTATTTATTTATTTTTTTATTTTTTATTTTTTATTTTTTTAGTTGTTGCAATATTGAGCTCATGGATTCTAGAGCTCTCTCTCTCTCTCTCTCTCTCTCCAGAGTCTCCACTCAAATTCACTAGAATTCAACCAAAAATAAAAAAAAAAATAAAAATTACTCATCATTACATCATTTATTTACATAATACCTATTTATACCAATATATATCGTTACAAAGATGCATTACTCATCTCTCATACTTCGGATGACTGTACAACGTACGTGCTGTACAGAATTATCACACAAACGAGATTTCTATTTCGAGACCGTTTGACAACAACGTTGTATTTGTTCAATTTTGTTGTTATCTTTTTGTTTTGTTAAATTTTCTGTTACTTTCTTTCTGTTGTTTTCTTTTTGTTGTTTTTTAATTCGAGATTTTAAATTCAAGATTTTAAATTGAAAATAAATTCATTCATCGCTCACCATCATCGTCGTCAAAGCTGTTCCTTCAATTTATTTATTTTAAACTCTCAAGTTTGAACTCTCTCTCTTCTTCTTCTTCTTCTTCTTCAAGTTTTCGTTAACTTAGCATCTATCATTACTACAGTATTACTACTACTACCTCCTACTACTACCTACTACCATCACCACTATAATCATCATGTCTTTTGATACTCTTAAATCTGCTTATGAAAATGCAGGTCAAGGCCATGTTTTTGCTTTCTGGGAACAACTCTCTTCATCTGAGCAGACCTCACTTCTGGCCCAGCTAGAAAACATTGACCCAAAAGAAATCACCGCCATTGCAAAAGATGTCTTAAGCAGCCCTCCTCATGCTGCTTCTGCTGCTTCTGCGGATGATGAAGAGGCTAAGCTAGACCCGCTTCCCGAAAAGGCCACCGCTTCCATCCTTGAACAAGACCAAGAAACCCAAAACACGTGGTACGAAGATGGTTTGAAACTCATTGCTCAGAACTCAGTAGCTGTCATTCTTCTTGCGGGTGGTCAGGGTACCAGACTAGGGTCGTCAGCTCCCAAGGGATGTTACGATGTTGGTCTTCCTTCACACAAATCCCTGTTTCAGCTGCAGGCAGAACGAATTGCCAAACTACAGCTCCTAGCATCATCTACCTCTTCTTCCTCGGAGAAAGCAATCATCCCCTGGTACATCATGACCTCAGGCCCCACTAGAAAACCCACCCAGGAGTTTTTTGAATCCAACAATTATTTTGGCTTGGAACAAGCTAATGTCATTTTTTTTGAACAGGGAGTTCTGCCCTGTCTCACCAATGACGGCAAAATCATCCTTGAAAACAAGGGTAGAGTTGCCGTAGCCCCGGATGGAAATGGAGGCATTTACAAGGCTCTTGACAAATCGGGCGTTCTTGCCGATTTGGCCAAGCGAAACATCAAGCATCTTCACACCTACTGCGTTGACAACTCGCTTGTTAAGGTTGCTGACCCTGTATTCATTGGCTGGGCTGCCTCTCTTGGCGTCGATATCGCTACGAAAGTTGTGCGAAAGCGAGATGCCACAGAGTCAGTTGGTCTGATTGTCTCTAAAAACGGACGTCCGGGTGTCATTGAGTACTCTGAAATCAGTCAGGAACTCGCTAAACAGACTGAATCTGATAGCCCCGACCTGCTCACTTTCCGTGCCGCCAACATTGTCAACCACTACTACTCTGCCGAGTTCCTGCAGGGAATTCCTACCTGGTCCTCCTCATCTCTGCCATACCACATTGCCAACAAAAAAATCCCTTCCGTTGACCTCACTACAGGTGAAATCGACGCAAAGCCCAAATCTCCCAACGGAATCAAACTTGAACAATTCGTTTTTGACGTGTTCCCCACTTTGGATTTCTCGAAATTTGCTTGCCTCGAGGTGATTCGTGCTGAAGAGTTTTCTCCTCTTAAAAACGCTCCTGGAACTAACGAGGATTCGCCTGAAACTTCTCGTGCCGACTTGCTTGCTCAAGGTAAAAAATGGCTTCTTAATATTGGTGCCATTGTCCCCTCTGATGATGCTGTGATTGAAATCTCGCCTTTGACTAGTTATGGTGGTGAAGGGCTTGAACACTTTTCGGGCCAGGAATTTACTGCCCAGGTCACAATTCTTTAAAAGAAAAAAAAATTGGCCTCGAGCTCTATTGAATCATGTTTTTTTTTACTCCTAAATTAACGTACAGTAGTCTATTAGACTATGGATATACAGTAGTAGCCTTTTTTTTATCCTTTCGCTTAGCTTCTAGAATGATATATATATATCGATATCGATAATATAACAAAAAATGATTAATGAAATTCCATTCGATAGACTAATAATTACAAAAAAAGAAAAAAAAAAAAAAAGAACTCTAATCTAGAATATAAACACTTCACCATCAAGAATCATTTCTTTATGGATGAAAAGTGATATATGCGGTACTGGACCAGTTAATAAATAAATAATATTAGGAATTAATCAAAAGTAGCCATGGTGAGCTCATGTCATAAACTTTTTGTGTGTGCGGGCAAGTTAGCTAGTCATTGGCTGATGAAACCGAGCACCTAGCTAGTTAGCGCTACTGTCTCACATGAGAGAGCTTACTTCTGGTCCTATAATCCAATACACTGCCCAGCTCCTCCACCAGATAATTTCGCTGTAGCGCCGCAGCCCTTCTGTCTGCCTCATTCGCGCGTTCCTGCTTCATTTTCTTGATCCTCTCCTGTCTGGACAGCACGCTTGTTGGCTTATTATTGCTGCTGCTTCCTCGAAGATCCGCCGAAACTCCCTCTAATACTGTTGCGCCTGAAAAACTAGTCATTTCGGATGATTGTCGTCGATGGTGGGCCATAAAGTTTAAATGGTTTTCGTATCCTCTTTCATGACCATTGCCATTGCCATTTCTATTTGCAGACTTGCTGGTGGGAGATAATAGATCAGCGCTCATTGTTAAAACAGACTCCATATCTGTACCAGTCGGGCTCAATGCCATCATAGAATTGTGCTTGTAAAAATCATTTTGTTGCGCTTTTTCATTATAATCTCCAGAGGTTGAGAGAAACAACGGGTGATTGCCGCGTCTCTTTTTGATTGCTTCTGCGAGGTCTTTCTTGCCTGATTCCCATTGACTGAGCAAAGACTGAATATCGTCGCCAATCATTCCAAAATTGCGCTCAAAGTCATCCTCTAGTTCTCGAAAGTCATCCTCACTCGAAACAACACCATATATTTCCCTGTTTTCTCCAATTTGGTCAATCTGCTCGCTTGGGTCGATTTCTTGAATATCTTCGCTTTCCTTCCACGTATTATTTATTAGTCCCATTGAAGAATCCCTCAAAATCTCCATGCGCGCCTCAATGTGTTGAAGTGTAGACGAGATATGGTTAAGCGAGCGCACCTGTTTCTGCCAAGTCTCAGATTGGGAGTTAGTTTCAGGAACTTTATCGCTCATTCCAATAGACGTCATAATCCTGTTTGGCGTGAGTGTATGCGATAACTGGTTTGTCAGATTAGAAAACACTTCTAAATGGGAATTTACCAAATGCCAGGACCCCGTTTCTTCAGGGCTGCATCTCCCGCTCGTTGGCAATGACAGGAGACAGCAAATCAAGAGCCGCCTCAGAAAGTGAAGCTTGAATAAATCAAACTTCATTTTTTCAAGCGAAGCGTTGGCACCAGGCGCTCCATAGTATCCTTCTCGCTGAACAAACTCTCGAAACACATGACTATTATCAACGCCAATCTTTTCCCAGCCAAATTCATCAATGTCAGACAAGTCCAGCTCATATATATCCAGATACTTTTCTAAATCCGGTTCATTGCAATACGGTCGTATTTCCTCAATTGCACTCAGGCATGTGGACGTACACAGGTACAGGCCAGCAGAAACCGAAGCCCTCAAATGTTTACCCATAACAATTCCGTCTCTATGCGCCGCTTTTTCAATCCGACTTGCTGGCGCTCCCAATAGCATTGATAGACTTGAGTTTATACTGTTGTCTGTGAGATCTGGTCGATATCCTCGAGACAGCAATTCCGCTTCCCGAATGGTGGACAGCGACTTTGTTAGTGCCAGGTCGAAATTTTGCGAGTGCTCCAGAAACTGCGTTGTATTGAAAAGAATTTGTGTTCTCAAATTTCGTAAAAGTCGTCTCCGTGAGTATGAAAACAAAAAAATTGTTACCCCAAAGGAAATAACGATAAGAGCGACTGTATATGCGCGAGTTCCCGGCGTTAATCCATACTTGTTCGACTTTACGGCCCATGAAAGAAGAACTACAAGTACAATAATGCACCCGCCCCCACCCATCCAGTAACGTTGTTCAATCACCGATGCACCACCAGTAGAACAATAGGAACACTGAGTATCTTTATTAGCTCGATGGCCAAACTTGAACTTGGCCTTGGCGTTTAATGTACCTTTTTGTAACAATTTTGACGTATAGCCCAAGAGCTGTTTGTCTAGTAAAGGGCTGGAGACAAGAGAATACCGAAATCGTTCCAAAAATCTAGAGTTTTCCACCGAAGAGAGTCTCGGCCTGATTGAATTATTAACCATATTTTTAAACCGTTCCTGTCGCATTAAATTAGCCGCGCGTCCCTCGGAGGAAAGTATTAACGGTTCCATTATAGTTTGGCTGAAAGTTGATCGATGTCGGTGGACCTTAGTTGCATCTACTATTCGAGGAAGCTGAGTGGTTGTAAGAGAAGAGTTGTCAGTTGAATCAGTCGAACAATGACATGGGAGATGATATGATAAATGTTTTTCGCCATCGGCTTTATCATAAGAGTAATTGCTTATGCTGTCGCTTGGACTATTCTGATCGGGTTGTGGGTACTGATCGTATACCCCGGGATTTCGGGGGCTATCTTCAGTCTCGGAGTCATTTTCATGTTGGAGATCACCTAGGTTGTAGAAACTTTGTGGCTCGATTCCCCAGTCTGCTAGATTCCGGTCGTCTGCTGTGAAGCGTTAGTAGAAATATCAGGCAATTGCTGTAAAAATTCTGCAATGAATGTGTATAGTTGAGATCGATTGCTTAAATCCAGGAATGTGAGTGCTTACCTTCTTCGAGAGCAATGTGATTCGCAAGAGGGCCTTCTCCGAAGAGTATCGGATCCCCCAATTCAAAGGCTTCTTGGTTCCCACTCGCATGTAAACTAGGCTCCATTGCTCCCTAGCACACGATTCGTATGGCCCAGTCTTTGGGTAGTCGTAAACCGAATGGCGAAGGTTGTATAGATCTCAGAAGAGACCAATACTGGCTTGCTTGTATTTGAGAGTCGAGAAGGCCTTCGTTAGAACCTGGTAACAGGGGGTGGTTGGGACTGGAACGTAAAAACTCAAGTGCCGAGGCTTAAATGACAGTAGGTGAAGCCCTTAAAGAATTGCAGCAGACATGCTCTAAGAGACGGCGGCAAAAGAAAAGGAGTAATGAATCCAAGAGAGCGTACAGAGCAGACGGTTTAATGCAGAAGGAAAGAGGGTGGGTGTATGGGAAATGTTAATGGAAAAGAATAAAATATATCGAAACAAAGACGGAGGAGTGACAGTGAAAGTGGAAGTAAAAAAATACTGAATAAACAAACAACGGTTGGGCTTTACACATGCAATGGATGCCAGAGCTTTACCCCTAGCCCTGTATGCCACAACCAAACCATGGGCCCTGGACCAATATCAATGTTTAAGACCAATACGAATCTGGTTTTAATGAAATAAATAATAAATAAATAATAATATAAAGTAAAATAATAGACTAAGAAAGAAAATAGTACACAAAGAAAGTCCCTTTTTACATGTCGTTACCGGTTTCCACTCCTTCTCCCCAGTTAAACGTTGAACTGCTGTCAAATGCAAGACCGTTGGAAGTTTCCTCATCGTTAAGGAAAGTGCCAAAATCAAAATCAATATCTCCAACGTCGCCCTCCTCTGTTGTAAAGCCTGTCAAAAAGCCTGGATCGTCCAGAGCTGTAGCTACGATTCCAGGACCAACTTGGCCACCGGATGCTAGATTCATGCTTTCTGTCGCGATGCGCATGGTGCCATTCAAATGCACACCATTGCTGTAAACTGAGTCTGTCATTTCAATGTCTCCCTTGTGGCCATCATCTTTATCATTTGGCGTGGATGAAGATGTGCTATTGCTAACCTTGGATCCAGAGCTGTTAGGCGTATTTGCAGAAGTTATTGCACTTGCAGGGTTGGGCACGGACGATCCGTTCATATGCGCAGGAGCATGGGGAGTAGCTGGAGTCGTAGGCGTAGGTGGTTCGGAAGTAGCAATAGGCGTTACAGGGTTGGCTTTCTTGCCACGGCGCTTGGGAGACAGTTCTCTAGCCTCCTTTTTAGTTTTTCCAACTTGCTTGTGTGTCTTTGTAGGAGTCGGTGGGTTCACGAGAGTGGGTGAGGACGGTTGAGTTTTATTGCCCATGTTGGACGATATAGGGGCATTGGGCGGCGGCATCTGGTGTGAGTTAGGTTGCTGGCTCATAGTAGCAGTTGGGCTCTGGTGGCTTAAGCTGGCCGCAGGAGAATGACCCGGAGGTACCTGATTCATAGGTAGGGACGGAGACCGGCCATGCTGAACATGCGGACTCTGCGCCTGAGATGGCTGTCCTTGCCACATGCCATGAGGCCCTCCGGTGTTAATCATTGTACCGTTCGGGCCCTGCATGACCTGTCCGTTAAAATTGCTACCCATCGGAGGAGACGTTCTATGCGGACCCTGGGGATGTTGGGCGTTCTGAGGCTGTCCATGTAAATCAGTGAGAGGCGATACGGGTACTTGCGACTTAGCCTGCTCCCTATTGGCTAAAGCAGGAGAAGCGCCGGAACCGGGTCGGCCTTGAGTACCCGGCTTGAACTGCCCTTGAGGGCCGCTACCGGAGAGCGAGCGTTGTACGGGAGCGTTCCCAGCAGGTTGACCATTTGTAGATCCGACATCGGTCAAGCGCTGTTGGTTGACACGTTCTAAGAGCATAAGCTGGTTCTGATAGTCTTGCAAGGCATTGGCGTTTTGAGGTAACCGGTTGTTGTTGGCCTGTCTAAATGCTCCATCCATGGCCGCATTTTGGCCCTCACGCATTGGTGAAGCAGGGGGGATTTGAGACCCGCCAGGAGTTACAACAGGCTGGCCCGGCATTTTTCCGGGAACCATGCCCATCATTTGTCTCTGCTGCGGAGTCATAACATGAAACTGTTGTTGAGGGATGCCGTTCATTCCTGGTTTCATTTGTACCATTCCAGCATTAAACTGAGGGTTGAATTGAACACCATTTGGGTTGAGCATAACAGATTGACCCGCCATATTCTGTGGCATCTGGCCATTTATATGACTTGCAGGATAAGCAGCGCC
>JAJMKT010000025.1:0-32500 GCA_030563985.1 Geotrichum restrictum | reverse complement strand
AATTGATTAGAAGGCTTAAGAATTCTGGAATAGCCTAGTTTTAGATACTTTTTAGATACTGAACTTGTCAGTTGTATTTATGCAAATTGATCATTTGAGCGTGATTCTTCTTTTAATCAGCGCCGGTCATGAATTCATAATGAAAAGGCTGCGAATTAATTTGAAAAACCTGCTTTTAATTGAACGGATTATTACATCATTCACTGACTTGTTACTGGTCAGACGTCCATTGAATCAGATTGTCAAGTGGCCAGTATGCGGAGACTACGGGTAATTAATATTGCAGCTGTGTATTCAGTAGTTTACTGACCGTGAGCTCGTAGGGTCTACGTAGTCTACTTGTGCTAGCTCAGTGGAGAAGTCTGAGACGTATACTTTAACTGTACTGCAAAGTCTGGTCTACTCTGTAGTGACTAAGTCTACCAATGGTTCAGTGGCTTTAACTCCTTACTACCAGCACTCGCTCCAAAACTAGAGGCTAGACTACGTTATTTTACCTGCGAGAAATCGTGAATACGGCCACCATCACGATATTTTTAAGACAGTTTTACTCTCAGCTGTGCTCAAATTTTAGGAGTGTTCATTCCATGCGTTTCACCGAGGGTTTGTGCGCTATAAATCTTTTTCATCTAAGTAAAGCTCTAAACTAGCCACTCGTTGCCCTTATTCTATTCACGTTTTGCTCTGTATTTGACGCAGGAGAGATCTGGGGTAAGATCGGTACCCCAGGGGTAAACTAGCATAAAGTCTACGTTATGCTGAAGCCTAAAAGAACCCTCTCGGCACAACAGATCTCCTGAACAGATCTCCTGAACAGCGCTCAAGAAATGAGATCAAAAGTACGTATCGTGACGGAGTTAGTCTGTGGTTGTAGTATACTAGTCTATGTATTTAAGCTTACAATGTCATAGCGCTAGCTAGCTATGATGGTTTTGAAAAGGGCAATCGTTACGCTGATTAGTTTAAATCTTAGCCAAATTTAATTTTCCTTCGATGATGATGCTGGCGCATCTATCCGAGACACCCCATCTCAACAGGTCTATCTAAGCTTTGCCTGACTGCCCTACATATACGTAGTGATCTACATAAACAGGACTAGAACTTCCTCAACCCCACGTAGTAACTTAAGTACCACATGAAAAAATGACAGATTAGCTGCAACGCGCCCGCAAACTCTATTGGCACCACATGACAGCAGCCAAGATTCAAACCATTTATGTAGACTACACTCTGGATTCTTTTCAGTCAACAATTGTCTTGCTCACTCACCGCTATTCCTGAATCTTTCTCATCTCTTTTTACAAACCCATATCTCAAGTTCTGCTGTACTAAATTAGTATGTCCGTGGCACTACCAAGAACAAACGCAACGATTAGATCATTGTCCCCCTCCTCACCTTCAAATGCGCGATTCCCAAACTCCCATTACGCGGGGCTGCCTCCAGCGGCGGGGTCGTATTTGACTGCAGACAACCAAGTTTCAACGAAATCAAAATCTTTCCTAAATCTCACAACGTCTTCACTCTCTGGAGTGTTTGGTTCACAGATGTCGTTGTCAGAGCTGGCCGGAGATAGCACAAGCAACAGTGGACTGCGTTCAAATTTTTCTATAGGTGGTCATGTCAACAGAAGCCTGGAAAGTAGCAAAGCAGCTAGAAAAAGCATTGATGTCTATGATTCCTTTTTGAATGATGCAAACCGTTCATTGACACGGATGGTAAGCAATTCTGGTGATAAACCTCAGAGAGGATCAATGACATTCCCGAGTTCAGCCAACTCGGCAACACGCAGGCAGGCAACGATGACTAGACGTCCAAGTCTGCCGGCCTTAACTCCAAGCACCAATGATGTAAGACTGTCTATATCGGCACTTATTGGTCGCCTGGTGGCTCTTTTTGTCTTTGGAATAGCATATGGTGAGCTAGCAAGTCAGCTATACGATAACAATGAAGTCACGACAAAAACACTTAATATTTTAAGGTCCCAGAACAAAACTTTATACTTGCTTGTGTGGGGCTTGCAGGGAAGCTTACTAGGGTTTTTGTTTCCTTTCTTTGACTGGTTACTTCCCGAGGGCCAAAACTCATGGCCCAAAGAGGGGAAAAGCTCTAGCAAAAACTGGAACTCTGCTCTCCGCGCAGTCTTTGCCTTCCTCGGCTTAGGGCTTGGAGTGCGCAAACTACCTTGGGAGTCTTCGGAGCAAGTAGCTGCACTATGTGGCCTTGTGAACCCAGGTTTGTGGTATTTGTTGGACGGTACCCGCAATGGACTTATTTTGTCGTCGGTCACAGCTATAGTGGGATTTTTCATATTTGCCCTTGCGCTCCCGTCTCATCTTCCCCAGCCTGGACTAACATCTGTTTATGCTGGCGTCGCTGTGTGGATTGCGAGTGTGAACTTCTCTTGTAGCATATGCTTTGGTAGCATTGGACGTCGAATTCTGGCTTTTGTTGATGTTTCAAGCGATGAAAGTTAGTAGGACGAAAAGGATCTGATTAGCTTCTGGTTGAGCCAGTAAGCATATCTTGTTAGAGTAGTCATTTCAAATAAAAAATAGTCCAGTGGAATACAATTTTATATAGAGAACTGGTTTCATTTGTAGGCCGGCCCTTTATTAGCCAAAGCCTCAATTGACTCTTAAATCCCTAATACTGATAAACAAGTTTACAGCTTTGAGCTCTAACTCTCATATTTCGAGTGTTTAACTTGTAATATACATGCTAATTCTGATCGGCATACAAAATAAGCCCTAACCCACTCACATATGCGTTTGCTCTGAAAGCCGAAATTTCAGTTCTCATCAGTTTATTTTACCAACGTTAGTTACCAAGGACTCTCTTCGTGATCGAAGAATCATTTATCATGACATCTCATAGTGCTGTCATTGCGCTGACCTCATTGCGTTCCGGGCTTGCTAACGTGCCTCCCGCGGTATCAAATTTATTGTTCAGCTCCAATATCGTATGTTTTGAGACCCTCTAGCCGAGCCGCCGAACTGCCGAAACTAACTCTGCAGAACGTTCAAGATGTTGTTCTTGAATTAACTTGGAGCAGCGGGAGACTTGCTTCATCGACGAAAAAAAGGGCATATGTAGGATGGACAGGCATGTCCAGCCAAACGAATCACACTGGTGAATCCGTTTTGGAATTGGATCCAGCGTTTGCCAAAGTGATAGATCTTGAGGCCAAAAAGAAGGTGAGGAATCTACAACGAATCAATGATCTGTTCTAACAAGATATAGGTCACGATACAAGTTCATTTAAACACTCCTGCAGCTCTTACAGTTTACTTAGAGCCCATGTCTTCCTCTGATTGGGAGATTGTTGAACTTCATGCTCAGTATTTGGAAGGGCGTATGCTGAACCAAATTCGAGCAGTAAGCACTTTACATCCAATTGTAGTGTATCCGTCTCCGACCTCTGCGGCGTCGCTAAAAGTCTTGAAAGTTGAGCCGCCTCTTCCTCCAGGAGGCCCACAATTTGCACGCCTCACTACAGATACCGAAGTAGTCATTGCTCCAAAAGTCCGCAAAAAGCCCAAGGCTGAAAATAGAAGTAATATTGCTAAATCAAGTGGTGCAAGTTCTAGCAGAAGGAAGCGTTCCGAAGCTGCTGGGCCTTGTGTGATTCTTCGTGGAGTATCGCTACCTCACGTCATGTACGACGACATTGAACCAAATCACGAGTACGCAGTATACGTACACCCCGAGTCGGCATATATTTTACAAGGCACCAAATTTGTCAATGTGAGTGTAGTAAAACCAAAGGCTTTACAAATTACTGCTGAAAATCCACAGCCTTTGGAGGAAGGACTCCCCACAGACGACTCATCTGGAGAGACAGTGAATCCAGCCCAAAAAGTCATTGCTAAAATAGTAGAATATGCCGATAGTATACCTGACTACGTTGGCCTGTCTTATTCGCTCAGCGAGGCACTACAAGTAAGCCAAGGTGTTGGCAATATCATAAGAGTAGAAGTAGCCCCGAAGCCTTTACTCAATCATCCTTCTACGCTGATTATTAGGCCGTTTAGCACATCCTCCAAACCGGCTTCAACGTCACCAACTGCTCTTAGGATGGGCAAATCTTCTAATCAGGCTGTATCCGACAAAGCTAATGAGGATGAGCAAACCAAGAACAAAATGATTGAGGCTTTGAGAGATACGTTTAAAGAGGGAGAAATTTTGTCTGGACCAATAACCAATCGAATGATTTTGCCTCCAATCGAAGATTTGCTTGTCTCTGGCGGACTTCTAGAGCTCAAGAGAACGGAGGGTTGGATGTTGAATCCCAATAAATCTATAAAGATTGAGATTGGAAGCACTCTGATTCGTGCCGAGTCAGCAATAGGGCCTACTTTGAACAAATTAGTAAACCCAGACGTTGGGAATAATAACGAGAAGCATGTTGTTGGAATCGACAAAATAATGCTTTCCATACACCAAACCATTCGATCTGGATCAAGTACTGGTGGCTTGCTTTATGGATCCAGAGGATCGGGAAAGACGGCAGTGTTACAAGCTGTTAAAAAAAGTCTGAGAGATGACTGTATTTACTGTGTATGGGTTTCCTGTGGGCATAAATCAGAAGAGCCGTTACAAGCTGTCAAGGAAGAACTGAGCCGGCGACTTATTGAAGCATCATGGTATTCACCGAGTGTTGTCATATTGGATGACTTAGACAAGCTGATTCCTGCAGAAGTAGAGCATGCGGATTCTGCGCGGACACGCCAACTGGCCGAGACATTTCAACAACTTGTTCGTTCTGTAATGGAGTCGCGCCCGGTGACGGTGCTAGCAAGTTGCCAGGCACAGGAGAGCATTCATTCACATTTGATCACAAGCCATATTTTTGAGGAAACATTCCACTTGAAGTCCCCTGATAAGGAAGTCCGTCTAGCAATTCTTGAAGAGGCAGTGAGCAACTTGGGAATAGAGCTTGATGATGGGTTTGATATCCTGGAAATTGCAGGATCATCTGAGGGATACCAACCAGGTGATCTATGGACACTTGTAGAAAGAGCCAAACATCAGGCCATTATCAGAAAAATAGAAGACTTTTCGGGACTGCCAGAGAGGGTCAACCTGCTAAAACAAGCTGATTTCGACCTGGCACTGAAAGATTTTGTACCTTCTAGTCTACGTGGAGTCAAGCTGCAGAAATCAAGCACCTCGTGGAAAGAGATTGGGGGGCTGAAGGAAACAAAACGCGTCCTTTTGGAAACACTTGAGTGGCCAACGCGGTATGCACCTATTTTCTCCAAGTGCCCGCTGAGACTACGATCTGGACTTTTACTCTACGGCTATCCTGGATGTGGTAAGACACTTCTTGCATCTGCAGTGGCATCTGAATGTGGCCTCAACTTTATCAGCATCAAGGGACCTGAAATTCTTAACAAGTACATTGGTGCTAGTGAACAGTCAGTCCGCGAACTCTTTAATCGTGCTCAAGCCGCCAAACCATGCATTTTATTTTTTGATGAGTTTGACTCAATCGCGCCTAAGCGTGGGCATGACAGCACAGGTGTTACAGACAGAGTGGTAAACCAGATGTTGACGCAGATGGATGGTGCAGAAGGTTTGGATGGGGTGTACGTGCTTGCTGCAACTAGCAGGCCTGATCTTATTGACTCTGCATTATTGCGGCCTGGTCGTCTGGACAAGTCGCTGATATGTGACATGCCTTCTCTTGAAGACCGAATGGACATATTGTTGGCTGTTCAGGGATCCATGAAATTAGCTCCTGAGGTCGACCTGCTGAACGATGTTGCTATGAAAACTGAGGGGTATTCTGGCGCTGATTTACAGGCTGTGCTTTACAATGCCTACTTGGACGCTATCCACGATATAGTGGATGTTGATGAAAACGAACCAGGAGAAGGGCTGGACATGACCGGGCCTTCAGTTGATTTCTTCCAAGTTGAGCTTGGTCAGGGCAAAGGAAATGTAGTCGACTTAAACACATCGAGGGCAAAACTGAGTGAGCGCACCAAAATGGCAAAGAAGCTAGGAGATTTGCTTTCTCAATCTGCGATCGAGGAAAAATCCGCTCCAGCTACTGGTGGCGCTACAAGCGACGATGTTCGGATCAATTTACGACATATCCATAAATCTTTGGAGGACACTCAACCGTCCATATCATTGAAGGAGAGACTGCATCTGCAAAATATCTACGACAAGTTTGTTTCAGGACGCAGTGGTGATATGCCCAATGGCACCGCTAGCAGTGAGATCGGTGGACGAGCGACTTTGATGTAGTCTAGACAAAACGACCGATGCCTTCTCTTGAAGCTTTGATTGAAGGTTAGACTCCTACCGGTAGCTCATTTATCCATGTTTATATTAATGCCTCGTTAGGAAGTAACACAGAGTGCTGTGATTGGCCACAATGATGCAATCAAATAGACTACATGATGACGTAATGATATGATGACGTAATAATACATTCTTGAACATATGCGCGTACCGCACGAGTACCGCACGAGTACCGTGGTCTACTCCAATTATAATTAAGCTACAGTATGGGGCCTATGGGCTGGTAGCTACTGAAGAGGACTGGTAAGGCCACTGGACGTCTCGTCACAGCTGCCAACTGCGATTTAACGATTGAAATGCGATGGTCAAAGGGAGGTGCAACAGGAGTTGGGCATGTCGGGTTCATTCGGGGCATTAGAATTCTTCATTTGTACTCAAATATAATTAATGTTACTGTTAATTTTCGTGATAAACGAAATTTGTGACCAGAAAAAATGGATCATTAAGCTTGAGCAGTTGGTAAAAGTAGCAAGTGCTGCCAGTACCCCACAAAAGAAAAAAATCCCTAACTCATTCTTACTTTTACTTCCAACAGCTGTCCATTTTAAAGTATCTTCAGTCTGCGTGAATAATATACTATATAATTGTAAGGACGCGGTCGCTCTTGCCTCTTTCCTTTTCTTTTCTTCTCTGTAACCTCTTTGTCACCCCTCTTTCAAGAGACGTTTTCGCTACAGTATACCGGTATAGACCAGTCACACATTAATCATGACTAGTTGGCGGCTCACAGAAGAGCTCACCAAGAAAATCTATCACTATGCTCGGTTCCCTGCAACAGGCGTCAGTCTGCGACAGATGGTTCAGTTTGGAGGCAC
Source organism: Geotrichum restrictum (assembly GCA_030563985.1). Lineage (NCBI taxonomy): Eukaryota > Fungi > Ascomycota > Dipodascomycetes > Dipodascales > Dipodascaceae > Geotrichum > Geotrichum restrictum. The sequence goes on along the minus strand of JAJMKT010000025.1, from coordinate 25,372 downwards.
TCCTTCCGCTGGTACGCTGTTTAGAGCATCGCAATTTGTAGCAGAAGAGCTCCCGATTCGACTGGCCCACCGTGTCAAAGACCTGGAAGAACTGCCTCATGGGCTCAGCGAAAGTCCATCCATTATGCGGGTGCGGGACTGGTACGCACAGTCGTTTGAAGAACTCACAACACTTCCTACTCCTAAGCTATCGTCAGAGCTCAAACAGAAACTGTTTCGACCGCTGCAAGTCAACTACGTAGCGCAGGAAGAGCATCACGATCAACAACAACTACAGCAACAACAGCAACTCCAACAACTACAGCAGCAAGAGCTAAACCATCATGATAACTTTTATAAAAGCCATCATCATAGTCATCATCATAACCCGAAAGCAAGAGATGTGGCCATCAAACCCGAACCAGCGCGAGCACACCACGAGGCCGAAAAGTGGCAGCTTGCAAACGGTATGCAAAAAAGAGCCATCAACAATCGACACTATTACGCAGCAGTGGAGCCTGATGCGCTATGGCCACCGGAGATTTACAACTACAACAAGACGCTCACAGACACGCTGAAGGTGATCAAACGGCGGCACGATGCTGTCGTGACTACCGTTGCCCAGGGTGTATGGGAATGGAAGGAAAAAAAAGGCGCCAAAGAAATCGATCACCGAATCCAAAACTTTTTGGACCGCTTCTACATGTCGCGTATTGGAATCCGTATGTTGATTGGCCAACATATCGCCCTCAATACGGAACCCGTTCGTGACGACTTTGTGGGAATCATTTGTACCAATTCATATGTCCGAGAAATAGTGTTTGACGCAATCGAGAACGCACGTTTCATCTGTGAGGAGTGGTACGGATTGTCGGAGGCGCCAAAAGTTGAAATCGTGTGCCGTCCAGATCTTTCGTTCATGTATGTCCCCGGTCATCTCAGCCATATGTTGTTTGAGACTGTCAAGAACTCGCTGAGAGCGGTGGTGGATTTCCATGGCGTCAACGCGGACTCGTACCCGCCTGTCAAAATCATTGTGGCCGAGGGGAGTGAAGATATTACAATCAAGATTAGCGACGAAGGCGGTGGTATTCCCCGTTCGTCGGTGCCTTATGTTTGGACTTATATGTACACTACGGTGCAGGATACGCCGTCGCTGGACCCCAATTTCAACTCTGAGTTCAAGGCCCCAATGGCTGGTTTTGGCTACGGATTACCTATTTCTCGATTGTACGCACGGTATTTTGGCGGCGATTTACGTTTGATTTCCATGGAAGGGTATGGTACTGATGTTTACCTGAGTCTCAATCGACTGAGTAGTTCTTCAGAACCTCTACAGTAGAACTACCGCCCACACCTATACATAGGATGGAAGGTGAGCGTGCACGTCTAAGCAAAAATTAAAAAAGTCCCCAGGAGAAAGAGAGAAGTGAGTGAAAAAAGTATTTAAAAAAAAAAGAAATCCAATTTATCAAGTTATCAAACAAAAGGTAAACGTAGAAGAGAAATCAGAGCATGTACGTATTTCCCATCTGTCAATCCCAAGACGGATCCGATATCTGCCTTTCTCAGGTTGGGGATTTTTTTAAAAATTGGCCAGCAGTTGAGCTAGATTAGCTGGCTATTTAACTGGCAGTATTTGGTCTGGGAGAATCTAGAGGAGTCGTACTACTGCTAGAACTCCGTGGAACCTGCATCTTATATTCTTTCTTAGTCACAAACACACCCGTGAGAGCCTCGTTGTCCACAAACCAAGAGACTTTACCAGCCGCAGCTTCATTGACAAGACTGGAAGGAAGGCCTTTCTCTGGGCGCTCCATGATGGTTTTAATGACTGGAGCTTTAGTGGAGCCCTCGACCACAAAGGTCACACGATGTGCGTGGTATATGACAGGAAGGGTCAAAGTGATTCTGCGATGGGGGAGCTTTGGTGCGTCATCTATGGGGGCAACCCAGGCATATTCTTCACGCAGCAACGGGTGGTTTGGAAAGAGAGAGCAAACATGACCGTCTGGAGCACATCCCAACAATAGTAAGTCAAACATGGGCAATTTAACAGAGTCTTTGGCAGCAAACCCTCTGATCAACGTCTTCTCATAGTCGTCGGCGGCTTCTTGTGAATCGTCTAACAGTTTTTCGTCCACATGAAACACATTAGGTTTGGGTGAGCCTTCAGGAAGCTTGTCCAAGAGCTTGCGTTTTACGAGGCCATAATTGCTCTCTGGATCAGAGAAGGGGACCAGTCGTTCATCAGCAAAGTAGATGTCCCTAATGGTTGAGATAATAACGATGTTAGTGTCATAAAAATAATCAAAGTGATCACAATAATCAAAATAATAAATAAATTCCAGTGGAGACAGCAAACTCACCATTTGTCCCACCTCACATCGTTACGTTCCAGCAAACCCTCTTCGAGGACTGTGATTAGAGAGCCACCAGAGAGGCCAATCTTGAAGCGCTTGTTTGGGCTGACTGGAACCTTCGGCTTTACAGGCGAGAGTGTGGCGTTCTGAGCAGCAATGACGTGGTCAGCAACAGCATTGGCGACGCCAGTAAACTCAGGAAAGGCATAGACCGCAGGCACAGTTGTGGTCATTGTTGTTGTGTATGGGTATTACGGACGGAGGAGGGGAGGGAAGGGAAGGAGGAGGAGTGGAAGTGTCGGAAGTAGGTGGGTTGGTTGTATGTGCTGATATTATCTGGTGGTAGTGATGCGGCCTTAATAAAAGGATTTAGAAAAGGATGATTTAAAAAGGAAAAAGAAAAAAAAAAAAAAGTTAAGCAGACAATTAATTAAAGAGCGGTCATTAAGAAGAAGGATGGCGTCTGTGAGTCTGTGACCGGTATTAAATAATCATAAATTCAATAAATTTGAATGCTGATCTACTGAGTCTAGTATGGCACAAGACAGGATTCGCTACGAAATGACCAGAAATACGTGACGTTTATGAGCCATACCCGTAAGTCATGGTCTTCTTTGCGCGTGGTGTCTCTGGTGTCTTTCGTTATCCATTGCTCTGATATCAACGGAACCATGCAAATGAAACCTAAAAAAACAGCCAAACCAATGAGATTAACGCCATACCATCGCCTTCAAGTCTGTGCAATATGATTACAGGGCTCTCAAAGGCTTCAAAGCCATGACACGTAACTTATGAATGCTCATTTCATGTCCTTGGTATCGCTGAGGAGTTGTTTTGTGGTCCCAATCTCTAAATTCCTTATCACTTTCACTTGTGCTAATCAATTCTTGAAATTCTTTGACATCACCATCATGGAGACCGCTCTAAGCAGCACCTCAGGCATGCTCTTTACGAGCATGGGCATGTTTATCATAGATGAAATTCATTACGGAGATGCTGACAGCGATCCCTCTGATCGGAAAACCTTCACCGACGTAATTGGAGGCGCCGGGACCTACGGTGCTCTAGGCAGTCGCTTCTTTTTGTCCTCTCCAAACCTAAGTAAACAGGTTGGCTGGATTGTAGATGTTGGATCAGACTTTCCTCCTTCAATAATGAAACAAATCAAGTCCTGGAACACTGGTGTAGTGCTCAGAGACACTCCGGACAGGCTCACTACCCGTGGCTGGAACCACTATGGCTTCAATGAAGAGCGTGAATTCAGATACACGACTGAGAAGGTAAGAATCGTTGTTGAAGATCTTATCCAGAATATTGAACTGCTGGCTTCGGTGACATTTCATTTGATCTGCTCTCCTCTGCGATGCACGAATATCTGCACAGCTCTCATAGATGCTAGAAAAGATGCCGACCTTCCCACCGACCATGTCATCTTTTGGGAACCCGTCCCTGGAGTTTGTTCTCCTGAAGACTTTCAAGATTGCATCACGACATTGAAATACGTGGACATTGTCTCTCCAAACGCTCTAGAAGCTGCTATGTTTTTTGGACTCCCTGAACCTTCAGACGAGGCAGGTGTTCAGCTAGTTGCCCTTAAGTTTCTTGTACATATGACCAAACCATGGGCTGCAGTGATCATTCGCTGTGGCAAGAAAGGGTGCGCCATCTTTTCTCACAAGAAATTTCCCTATAGTCGACCCTGTCTTGGTGCGGACAACTCTTCAATGCACTACGCGTGGTTTCCTGCCTACCACAACCCCAAGTTCCCTGATTACTGTGTAGAGGATCCAACTGGCGGTGGAAACGCATTCATTGGAGGCGCCGCAGCAGGCTACGTCTTGGGCCGTAGAAGTCTTGTTCGGGCTGCTGTATATGGCAGCGTCGCTGCTTCTGTTGCCATAGAACAGGTTGGCGTTCCAGAATATGGCTCAGACAACGCCGGACGAGAGACATGGAATGGCACTTTAATTAATTCAAGAGTGGAAAATTACTGTAATAGATATAACATTGACTACTGATGTTAGCTAGCTTAGCAGGTAATAAATCACTATCATGGTACATGGCGTGGGCCTGCTTCATAATGTTTGTCCCTTCTCATCTCCTCCCACTCAATCACCGATCGACTGAAAATTCCGTTTCTCACTTCGCTTTTTTCCCTCTTACCATCAACCATGAGCTTTAACCTACCCAATCCATGTTTACTCGCTATTCTGGTCACGATATCAACTCATAAAGGCCCTCAATTTGTGCTTCATTATCCGCCGGATCCAGATAGCCATGGGTATCAAGCTGCCCCTACAACCGCTGCGAAAAATGAGGCTGAACTTGGTGATGATAACGATGGCGCGTCGTCGAGCACTTCACACTCAGTAGAATCGTCGTCTTCTTCGTATTTTTCAGACACAGACGAGGTTGCAGGCGATGATGATAGCGACCGGGATATTCCCAAAAACTACGACAACAATAAAGAGGACCTTTCAGGCACTCCTTTTCGAAGATCATCTGGAGCCAGCACGTTCACAGGATCTCTAACCAGCCAAGCAAGCTCAAGTTTTAACACACGGGGCAACGATGCCATGCGCCATCGTCATCGCAAACGTAAAGAAGATGCCCGTAAAAAGAAACATCAAAAACGCAAAAGTCGGCTTCACCGTTTAACGCGATCGGAAACGAACCCAATCAACCCGTTCCACCGCAAAGCCCTTTCGCAGGCCAAATATATCGAGGAACTTGAGCGAACTAGGCAAAACGATGCTGAGGCTGTGACTTCCACCGGTTTGGACGACGACGAGAACTGGCTGGAAGATGGCATTGGCCACAGACCAAGCCGACACAATAGCAGGGGTCAAGGGAGCCGCCGACGGAGTAGCATGTCAGATCTAAGAGGAGGAGTGGCTGAAGACACTGAAGCCGGATCTGTTGGTGGCCTTCGAAGAGGTAGCCAAAATAGTGAGCGGCCCAAGAAACTCAAGTATGGTGCCGAGCACCTCACAGGCTCTGCCATTTATGAAGAAAATGAAACTGTATTGAGCCGAACGAGAAAAATGTCACTGAGCCGTCATAGTATTTCTCCCTCCCGCAATGACCCAGTGGTTCCACCGGATATCCAGACTTGGAGTGGTCTTGTGTCTAATGGCTACGGCGGACCTTCATCAGCTGGACCTAATCTTGGAACCTCGACATCTGGGGGTGGAAGCTCTGGGGGTGGAGGCTCTGGAGCTGGAACAGGCCGTGGAAGTAAAGTGAGTGAGAATAACGGAGGTTTAGGTGATGGGCATAGCCATGGTTCCATCCAGGGATCGAATAAACGGCCGTCTGGGTTGACATGGGAAACAGTCCTTGGCTTTGACTCTAATTTCCTCAGCGAGCTCCTTGTTCCTTCGCGCTTTTTATGTAACACACGATTTGAACTTTCTGTCGATGATATGGTGTTTCTTGGAGCACCAGTACATGTTCTTCCAGATGGAAAATGGAAAAAGCGCAAGAAGCCAGATTTAAAGGTGCGATCTATGCCGTCTACACTACAGGGCCATGGAAACACCTCGCATCTTGAATCATCATTAGCAACTCTTACTTTGGGAAGCAATAATGCCGGGCCTATAGCCAGCAACCTATCCGATATTGCAGATGACTACGATATTGCAGATGATGAATACGAAGGTACGGGCTCTGGTAATAGGGAAATCCCATTCACTGAAGCAGACGCCCTTTACGCTATGCCACCATTCCCTGACTTGCAGGACATGCGTAACGGTGATTCGAAGAACCTGTTCAAACACACTCCACATGAAGAAGGTTCTGACGACAGTGATTTGGAAGTTCCTGTCATGGAACACTCCAAGGACCTGGATGAGGACAACACGCAGTACTCGACATCTAAGCAGCAAGAATACACTGACCCGAAGTCTGACATGAGAATGTTTCATGTCGTTTTTGTCATGAATCCGCCTGTTGTAGAGTATCCCCTCCGTATTGAGGAAATGTATCAATCCATTTTGTCCAAGTTTGTTCGAACGCTGCGATACGAGCAAGCGAGGTCCAATTACGTCTGGAAAGAGGTATCCAAAATCCTCGAAGTGCGAGATACGGCAGCGCAAGAGGGTATGTTGAATTGCAGTGAATTTTTTTTGTTAACTTTGGGCTAATTGACTAACTGAATAGGATATTCTGCTACTGAACTTTGGGAAGGGATTTCAGCGGTATCGCCGCTGGCCAACGCTATTAGCCAGCTTTATGATGCGGTTGTTGCAAGTGAAATTGCAAACTTGACCCTCAATAATAAAATACGGTCGTACCAAATTCCGATTGCTACACAATTCTACTCGCTCCCGTCTCCGAATGAGCGTATTTTCACAGGAACATATCTTTCAACGGCAATACCATTTGAAGACGCGTACGATGCGTCAAACGAGGCTATTGCTAATTTTGCATTGCTACTGCTTGACGACCCAGAGGCAATTATACGGGATATCAGAATTGAACCCGATGGATTAGGAGCAGTCATAATTCGGTCACTTTCGCCTACGTTGAGTATGCACGAATTGGCAGTACAAAACGGATGGGATGTTAGTACCATTATTGAGCTTGCCAATAATTTGATTTACTGGCGACGGGCAAGGTCCATTTATCCCATTAATCACCGAAATACCTACATTGTGTCTCCGTTATCGCCGCTGGGTAGCATCTATCATTTTTCAACTCTTTTTCAGTCTACATTTTCGCATATGCCGTCACTAGCTCGCATACTTTCAACACTGTCTACAAAAAAGCCTAGACCGTACCAGCGTATGATTCCGACCCGCGATCATCGTGAACAGTACTTGAAAGCACTTGCTTGGCTTTTGCGGTATGGATTTGTTACCCAGCTGCGAACGTTTTTATGGCTCAAGGTTACGCGCGAAATCAAGTTGTTGGTCAACAAAGATATCCGAAAAGAAGAGGAGCGTCGCGAATCTGATTTGGACAGGCAGAATAAGATGGCAACAGCAGCAGGTGGCGGTGCTGCGTCGTCTTCAGATGAAGATGTGGCACCGTTGATGCAAACTACGGATTATGCGTCCAACACTGCTCATCATATAAAAGGCGAGAGTCCCAACAAGACGTCGTCGTCTGAAGAAAAAAAGAATGGGAATATTGCTGTTGTTGTGCATTCGCCAGAAAAGAGTGATTCTAGTCTTAAATTTCCAAAAACGGCCGTACAGGCGTCTTCTAGCATGGGATACACCCGCTCGATGCTTCAAAACGCTAATGCGATGTCGTCTTCTTTGAATGCAAACAACCACCTGGAACACCCTGTGTCGTCGATTTTAATGAGCAACCCCTCAAATGGCTACTCTAACTCGATGTCAACACCTTCCCACTCTTTGCAGCAGCAGCAGCAGCAGCAGCAGCAAGGGTACTTGGACTCAAACTTGAAGACGTCGGAACATAGCACATCTGCGGCTATTTCTATGGCAAGGCCATCAAACGTTCCAAGCAACGGGCTTAGTGCCATTACAGCTTCTCTGGCAACATCCCCGAACGCTGTGGCTAGTACAGCGTTTGTCAACTCTTTAGCGCCATCATCACTGCCTACCCACAACCAAATCCAACATAGCAACAATAGCATTGTGGGATCGCTTGGCGTAAAACGTGGCGTAGGTAGTTTTATGAGCGGAGGTGGCATTAGTGGTGGTATTATTAGTGGAGGCGGCATGACTACCGACCGTAGCATTGAGGACGAACAAGCAATTATATCAAACGAAGAATGGATTGAGGACTCGATACTACTCGACCCGTCAACAGCAACGGCCTTACAAATGAAGTGGGTTTCGAAAATTATGGAAGGCAAGTCGCCTGAAATTAAGCAGTTGCTTGGGAAGGTCTTGAAATACATGGATGGTCGGCATGCTATGGAGTCGGTGCTGGTGGAGGAAAATATCTCGCGTCAGGACTTGCGGAAGTTGACGAAGGTGATTGAAGATTATATCGTAATTGTTAGGCACTGGTAGATGAGTATGTATAGTACGGTAGTAGTAGTAGTAGTAGTAGTAGTAGTAGTAGTAGTAGTAGTAGTAATAGTAGTAGTACTGTAGTAGTACGTTCAGTATGTGTTTTTTATGAATTTTTATTTTTATTTTTATTTTTATTTTGTATCATTCGGCTGCTGCCGTATAGGAGAATTCACCTTCGAAGGGTGGGAACTAAAATTTGTCTAATGGCACTTTCAGTGTAGTGTGTTTATATTTGATGAGTGCACAAGGAAAATTTTGGACAAAATAAATTGGATTGGGACAAGATAGGGCTGTAACAGACTGGCCAATAGTAATTAATTAATTAATTAATTAGCTAGGCGCTAAAGGTCACGTGATCTTAAATTGTTATAAACTAATTATTATATATATAACTTAACAATTGACTGGATCTCATCAACAGTCAGAGTCCTCAAATGCAAAATTAATTTTTTATTGACCCCAGGGATCGAAGAAGAACAGTATCGCGTCTTTGATAACGTACGCTCTCTTACGTTGCATTCTGTGACAGAAGTGAATGGTTTTCATGTAAACGATCGCAAATTTTACTTTCGGAACTTGACTGAGCTAGAAGTTCAGGGAAATGCATTCGGTGATCGAGAACACCCTTATTGCGAGATAATCGGTAATCTGTTAAGGTCAAACAGACATAGTCTTTCAAGTTTGAAATATGACTCCCTCTTACGAGAAGATTTCGAACGCATCTCAATACATTTTGATCTATTGGAGATTCTCGACTATGAACTGCTACTTACGAAATCAGATCTTATAGACTACCCCGAATTCCTTTCCAATACCATGTCAAAATGGGGGGCCCAATCTGCGCCAGCTTAACTATCGGCTTGCAATTAAGTCATTCAGTGACTATCTCACGGCCACAACCGTAGTGCAGATGCATAAACCGCATATTGACTACGGCAAGATGCGCTTCCAGGTATTGAAGCACCCGAATCTTCAATTCAATGGTACGTTCTTCTTTTATCCACAGTTGAACTTGGCCGAAACTTACTTGTTTGGAAGTACATTCGAAAGCTCCACAGATAGTAGGTATTTCGGTCTTGCCGACTTTTGTAAGTTTCATGATCCAGATTTGTTTGAGAACAATAACAAAAATCTTGAGAGAGGGGATCCTCCTCTTTACGCTCATTATGTCTTTCTTGATTTTGTTAAGCTACGGTCCCTTATCAATAAAGCAGAGCTAAAAGAGTTGAACGAGGACATGAGTGCCGTTACCATGAACTGACTTGTTCAATTGATTGCACAGGCTTTCAAGAAAAGTAAACGGTTGCTTCTTCAGAAGTGAAAAGATGGAGCTAAGCCAAGACAAGCTTAAATTCAGATCATGCTAAAGAAACGTCTATGAAGTAGTCTAGTTAAATCGACTGATTGTTGCACGGTAATTCCTCATAACTAAAGATGGATGCTAACCGTCGAGATTTACATACTGTACTCGCTTCGACGACTTCACTGGAGATGAATATTTCTTTTATAATTTTATGGATTGGAAATAGTGCGAGCTAGGTGATAACATTACAGTAATGATCAGTACCTCAAAAGACTATGCACAGTGTGTAGTATAAAAGAAGTATATTTATATTTTAAAACGCATCGAGGATTCGCGCCGAGGGATGATAAGAGGTAAACTACAGTGGTGAAGATAAAAACATTGACTACACCTACGACAGCAATTAGATTAACAACCCACTGTAGGGAATATTTCAATTATAAATCCTTTGATTATTACGTTTATAGAACTTATTATGTCACTTTGTCCTTTGGACTTATTACGGTGAACTAGGTGGAAGGATAGCGGTAATTTTATTTGGCTCAAAGCCGTCTTAGTGAATATACCTTGGGGAAACTCAAAAGTTTTTTAGGATCTGCGCGTGTAGTTCCAAATTGGGAAGCTAGCCAATGATAGGGCGTCTAGATCACATGCACTCGTATGTGTTCAAATTTCATTAATTAGCCCAGGGTACTCAACGGCTTCAGGATCTGCGCGTGCAGTTCTAAATTGGGGGCCAATGGAAGATACACCTTCCTCGCCGTTGGACTGACTAAGGCGCATGAGCCGACCCGCAGGAATTTCAGCGTAGCACTGACAGAAATTTGTAATCTTGTATCCGTAGAGTCGACCTTGGTACGTAGCAGATGACAAAAAAATCGCCCGTGAAGGCCATGTGTGAGATATCTATTTGAAATACAGTTTGGAAGATTTTAAAACCTAACCCTGATGTACTTGGGCCTGTGATTTGAAAATTTCAAGTTGAAATACCGGTATTTACCGCGGTATAAGGTTGGCTCAACTTTAGACGAGTATACTACGTATATGTAGCTGCGTTAGAATGGCCTAAGCTTGTTAACTTAGCTTGTTCACTTGGAACTGGGTGCTAGTAGGCACAGACACAAAGTGGCATTATACGTAGCTACCGGTAGGTAGTTCACACGAGAGCGCTGCCGGCCCTCACGTAACTCAGGTGTATTATATTATAATGATAATTACAATATTTTGATTGGCCCACAATCTCCATTAATGTCATAATAATGCTATACCGTAGCTAATCAATGTTATAATTAATGTTATATAGTAATTAATGCTAATGTAATATCGTGTGGAAACTGTGGAAACTGTGGGAGGTGCTAGTGGCCTAACCCTTAAAAATAAGCCATGTACTTGTAATGGCTATTAGCTACCATAGTAACCATATAGTCTACTATATAGTACTATAGTACTATACTCAGTATACTGTGGTAAAGTGTAGTTTTGTATGGCTGAAAGTTCAAAAAACCTAAAAATAAATTTTTTAGAATTCGAAGCGACATAAATAACATTTGAGATGTTGTTTATATATTTAATGCCTCTCTTTTCTTGCTTTTCTTTTCCATTTAAATCGTTTCCATTTCCATTTCTTTTCCATTTCCTTTCCTTCTTTTCCTTCTTTTCCTTCTTCTTCTTCTTCTGATTTTATAATTTCAATCAGGCTCTCATTCCTTTCATTCTCTCTTCAATTGTTCATTGTTCATTTTCATATACTACGTCCATTTCGCATAGTCTATAAAACAAACCAAAAAAAAAAGTTAACACACCCACAAAGCGTTAACTCTTAGTAATATTGGTTCGATCACTCTCGTTCTCATTACTTGAATTCAATCTTTCTAGAATTCACTATCCCACAAGTCCGTAGGGTTTCTTTTAGCATGTTGTTCCTTGGGGCCTCTTCCAAGTCCTCCAGCTCAAGCTTGAGCTCAAGCCGACTACGCTCAATTCATATGGTGGTTTTTTTAAGTTTCACTCTCTTTTCCTGTTTGGCGTCTGCACTTCCATTGGTACTGCCGCCGTCAGTGGAGCTGCACCTCAACGATGCAGATGCTGTTGCTGTTCTTGCTGCTGCTGCTGCTGCTACTGAGGCAGACGTTTCGGCGTCTACTCAAGACTGCTCAAAATTGCATAAATGGCTTTCTCCTTTTGAAGCCTTACTTCTACCAGCCAGGGAGCATGAAGAGTTGCATCAGGCTTCTACCCTTGAGCAGTCAAACGCTATCCTTGCGAAGCGACAAGATGATTCATCAACACAAACGGCCTCCTTTAACAATGTGACATCGACTGCATCAGAAACCACTTCTGGTTCTGCGTCGAGTACTACGTCCAGTCAGCCCATTACGACCACTTCATCTTCGTCTGATACTCCTTCTACTACTTTTACAAGCAGCTCGTTCCTTTCTAGTGAGACCTCTTCTTCGTCATCATCTGAGTCTCCTACTACTTCGTCTGAGCCACAGACCTCTTCATCTCCCTCTTCATCTTCATCTCCCTCGTCAACGTCCTCACCTGAGTCATCATCTTCGCCAACTTCTAGTAGCGAGATCCTTACCACCAGCTCTTCGACTTCGGTTGAAACGGTTGAGAACCAGCATACTACCGCAACTCTTACTCACGTAACTGTTGTGGTGGTGACCATGACTCCTAGCAGAGCAAAAACTACATCATCCTCCAGCACTAAAGCTGCCAAGGATTCGTCGTCTTCGTCTTCGTCTTCTTCTTCGAGTACGGCTACTGGTTCACCTGGTTTGCAGACCCAACCCAATGCTGCTGCGGCGACTTATAACCCCTTTGGAGTTTTATTTTCGAGATCCATGGGAGCAGCAGGTTCCCAAACTACTTTGGTTTCTTCAATTGCCATGTTTGGCATTTTGATATCATGCCTTTTGGCTTTTTAAAAAAATTAAAAAGCTGATTGGGGGCGGATCTCTTTTGCCGGCGCCATCATTCTTCTTGTACATGTGTGGGCGTGTGTGTGTGTGTTTTCCTTTCGTTTTATCTCTCATTTTTTTTCTTATTTATTACCATGATTTACTGGTATTTCTATCATTATTGCACCATCGTCGCCACTACTTTATTACCTATTACCGCTATGTCTATCCTTAATGTCTAGTTTAATTTGCATGAAATACAAAAATTATCTCTAACTTGTGGATGTTGTTGGTGTTGTTGGTCCAGCATAAATATTCTCATGTCAAACGTTACTCCTTGCGCATCCACACGCCTTGAAGTTGACTGCCATATGCGTTCAGCGGAGATCGACTCCATTAAAATATCCAATTGAGACTCAATTTGAGAGAATTCAAAAAAAAAAGACACATATGTATAACATGAACTATGCAGTGTGCAAAGTCTTTTACTGTTTTATTAATTCTTCTTTTGATCATGATTTCGTTGATTTCAATCATTTCATTGATTTCAATTGCATGAATGTTGATATATATAGCGACGCTGTAAGTTGGTGAACATTGTTGTCGGTTACCTTTAAGGCTTTGACTACTACTACCTTTACAAAGTTTACACCATAATATTCTCTCAAAGGCGAGATCTAGGCTGTCCATCTAGTATCTCCTACTGCAAGTCTACTGGCATCTAGGTCCATATACTCTAATATAGACTACAGTACAGTATTCCAATTCTTTTTCCCATACAGCTGTAGGCTACCGGTATATGATATCTAGACATTTTTCTAGACTTGGTCTAACACAAAACCATTATCAGATTCCAGTATGGAGTCTACTATGGACTATTCCAGTATAGAGTCTATAGACTACCCGGTATACGTAGCCCAGTAGCCAAGTCTAGCTAACGTTTATAAAGTATCCAATCTACTGAAAACTGAAAACTGATAGTCTATACGTAGTAGTCTGAAAAACTGATGGTCTACCGGCCGGTACGTAGTCTGACCGAAAACACATGTCTCAGAAACTGTCTCTCTGTTCAGAGTCTGCTATAAGACCAGTTTACCAAAGCTTGCTATTGAAGATCGATATTTGAATATCCTTAAGATGGCATTAGTTTTTGGCGGTTTCAGTTTTTTTTTGCCATGAATTTTTTTGAGTTTCGTGTATGTATACGCTTAGAGGATGTCCCCGTTTTTACTTCATAGTTCTGGTCCCACTACGGGCTGGCTTTAGAGTCTAGACTCTAGACTACTCAGTCTCAGTTTACAGGTCCACTGAGTTAACTAGAATAGGCCCTAGGGCGCTAGCTGGAGCCAGAGATACTGTACTAGCTAGGGCTCTAGTGAGTCAGTGCACGTTGTACTGCTACTGAGTATACTCTGAGATAAATCTAGCCTCCGCAAGGGTTTTGTACGATTTTTACGATTTGTGATTTTTTTTTTTTTTTTTTTTTTTTTTTTTTTTTTTTTTTTTTTTTTTTTTTTTTTTGGTGGCAGAGTCTACACACTATCTGGCTGAGGGTCTGACCGGAGGTCTACCGGTAGCGAGTAGACCACCGACTCTACGAGACAAATATTAATGAATGTTGGTAACCAATGAATCAATAACAAAACGCCCTATATACTTATATCTTGAGTTTTGTGTTCTAGAGTCGACCGCCCTAGAAACTACATAGTCTAGTCTAGTAGAAAAAGTACAGCTACTCGTCAATTGAAAGACGTTTACTGCGTGTGAAACATTAAAATCAACATCACTCAAATATTTACCGGCCGGTACAAAATGCAATCAAGAAAATGAATGAATTCATGAGATAAACATATGCTCAAGACACCGCATATCTATAACAGTTTCTTAGTAACCGGCGACGCCGCCATTCACCACGCTCCCCATCCTCTTCATTGTAATCATAAGCCCACGCCCCATAATCAGGGCCAACTGATGCTGATGCTGATGCTGATGCTGATGCTGATGCTCCTATTGCTGGTATCGGATATTGATCCAAGTCTAGACACTTTACAGCCCGATCCGATACCCAATCTTTAGCACACTTATCCACAACCCACCCATTCCTCGCCATCATCGCGTCGTTGACGACTTCATGACCATTTTTCCCATCATAATAGAACCACCACCATCCATCCGGTGGCTCCACATCGATCAAAAACCGTGTCCCGGTTGGTCGCGCCATACTTAGTCGCTGAGCAGACAGAGGTGCGTAAATACATGACGAAAAGACCCACGGTTTCCAGTCCCGCGGAGTCAGACCTTGTCGCTGAAGTTCAAAGATCTCGACTTGCCGCATTTCGGGTAATTCGTCTAGTATGATTTCTCGGGCTTCAAAGGAGTCAAACCACGTCCGTAATTTACTTTTACGCTTTGTCGACTTTGGTTTCTTTTCTTGGGTTTTTTTATTGTCGTCATCAGTAATACCACCTCTGCCTGCTGTTGTTGTTGTTGTTGTTGTTGTTGGTGGTGGTGGTGCTGCTGTTGCCGCTGTGAGCGATTCACTGTCGCCGGCGGGACTTCCTTTGGCAGCCTTCGCCATCGCCTTCGCCTTAGTCTTAGCCTTTTTACTTTTCTTTTTAAAATGCGGATGACAGAGTATAACACCCACCCATGTCAACACACAAATCGCCCAGTTACCACGAATAAATGACGCAAGGTAAAGGAAAATCACAATAGCCTTCATCAAAACCAAGTATAACGCCGTAGCTCTTCGTTCTTGCCGAAACGATCCGATTCCGTTCACAAACTGTTCAAATGATTCTATAGCGTTGACAAGACCCTGTAAACCCTTTTGCAAATCTCGGAGGAGCGCGAAAAGTGCCTTTTCGCGTTTTTCTTTGCGGTGCTGCCGGCTTTGCCTGTCGGTACCGTTGCCACCATGACTGGGCTCGCTTGTAGCCATCCCAGCGCTACCGCCACTGCTACTGATAGGGTCACCGTCGGAAACACGGCTTTTTTGCCCAGGAACTACTTCCACATACTCGGCATCCGCTTGCATATGTCCCCGCCTCTTGTACTTGGTAGGAAGTAAGTCCAAGGGCCTTGGATGTCTCTGATCAAACCCAGGCACCAAGATTTGAATAAGCAGATATATTGCTGGCAAGCAAATGATAATTTGCGGGTACAGGCACAGATAAGTGTTGATAAACAAGAGCGACACCGTGAGGGCTGGCTGGTGCCAAGATAGAATATGCATAAGGCCGCTCTGCCATTTCAGAAATACACCAGCTCTATATCATTAAAAAAGCATATGGTTAGTAATGATATCGGAAAAACTATCAAGGGTTTTTTTTTTTTTTTTTTTTTGAAATAAAAAGCTTAAAAAAGAACATACCTTGCGTTTAATTTCCGAATGTTTCTGGCCAATATTGTCAGAGAAAGTTCTGGCAGTGCCTGTGATATATCGTCGCCATCGTCGACATCGCTAAGTGAGTCATGATTTTCGTTGTCAAGATCGATTGCGAGGTTTGGGTCAGTAACGATCAGATAATTTCGTGTCGGTTGTTGCTGTTGTTGCTCTTGATGCGAGGGATAGTGATAGTAATCGCTATCAGAGTCTGCAATTGGTGGCGACGGTGCTGGGGCAGGCGGACTCGAGCGTAGCAGTTTCTCGAGGACAATATCTATCAAGTGGCCTCTAGGGGCAGTTGTGGAGTGGTCGAGACTAGTTGTAGCGGTAGTAGAAGCAGTGACTGTAGTGGTTGTCATAGCCGTAGGTAAACTAAATGAAAAGAACGAGCGCGCAGTTTTCATTAGACGAAGTGAGATTGTGGACGTCTCCAGTTAGCACAGAAATGCTAAGAGAGAGAGATGAAAATTCAAGACCTGGAGGCACAAATGGTTTTGTGGTTTTGGAGGTAACAGTGATCGCATTGATGATAATTAATTTAAATTTTTTTGGGTCGCGAAGGAATTCATCCAATTCGCACAAAATCAAACACACGCAAAAGAATTCGGTAGGTGCAAGCGCGTCTGACTGACGATATAACACGCGAGTAAAAGAAAAAGAAGAAATCAGCGCGTTTTCTCAAACACAAAAAAAGTCATGAATTAATTCAATTTGAGCCTGTGAATTTTACAGGAGAAGAAGCATTTAGGAAAGAAGATAAAATTGCAGCAATGGATTTTACGTTTAAAAAGCTTAAGGTGGAGAGGGATCAGAAGGAAAGTTCGGCTATCGGATATGACATAAGAAATTCATTAAATTTAATAAGGCAAAAATAATATTATAAATATGTGACAAATCATATTTTTTTGTTTTTTTATTTTTATTAATTTTTTTTAAGACTCTTCAAGGTGATGTCGATAGAAACGCCATCAACACATTACTCACTCACACACCGCTCACTGACTAAATATTACCATGCCCAGTGCTATACCAACTGAAACCAGCTCATCAGATGTTCTCGATACTCCTGTCGAGGTGGAATTCCCCCCTCTATACAAATCGCAGGTCGACAACTGCCAATTTTCAGCATGGCCTAAACCTTACATTCGCCTGACCCCTCGAGCCATGTCGATCCGCCCTATCCCCAAAGAATTCATTGACTATCTGTTAGAAGACGGCATTGTTTTGCCACCAGATTCTTTTGCATCAAAATACAGTATAGATGAGGAAGCCGATAGTGATACAAAGTACGACGATGACGACGACGACGACGACGACGAAAACTCAGACCCATCGCTTAAATTCAAAGAGTTTCATGCACAGGTTTCCAGGGCCATAAATAGTCTTGGAGGCGCTGTCATGCCGAAACTGAACTGGTCTGCTCCCATGGACGCACTATGGATCAGTACGACAAATTCTCTCAAATGTGTTAGCGCCTCCGATATATATCTGTTACTGAAATCCTCATCTTATATCGTACACGACTTGACTGAATCGTATTCAGATTGCATAGACGTAAATCCGCCACTAGCTGACCAAGAAGAGGGCAAGTCTCGGGAAAATCCAACTTTTGAGCTCGTGCTAAGGAAATGGGTTGCTATAAATCCCGCCTTGGAATTTCGCTGCTTCGTTAAGGATCGGGCTATTATAGGCATCACGCAGCGAGATATGAATTACTATGATTTTTTGGAGCCCTTATCTGACACTTTGGCTGCTGAAATAGAAACGTTTTTTGAAACCAATCTTCAGCAAACTTTCGCAGACCCCAACTTTGTTTTTGACGTCTACGTCCCTTCTCCTTATAAGCGAGTCTGGCTCATTGATATCAATCCCTACGCCCCGCGGACTGACACCCATCTGTTCTCGTGGGACGAGCTATTAACGATTAACCCCAATAGTTTTGATTTCGACTATGAAGTTCGATTGCAAGACAAGGGAAACAGCTCTCAAAATTTTGGAGGTGCTGCACACTCGGAGAATCATGTTCCTAAGGATGTAGTGGATGCCAGTTTGTCTGGAGAAGGTATTGTTCAACTTGCCCGCAAGTGGCAGAGCATGATGGATCTGCAAGACCCAGATTCGAGCGATTCAGAATCAGAACTAGTTCAACCGAGGTAACCTTTTTTATTAATTATTTTATGAACTCATGATATACAACAATTACTTGGCATATCTGGCATCAATAACTACTGGCTGATATTTCACAAAGCCTGCCACACGTAAACAACTCAAATAAACTCTTCGACCCACATATCTTCTAGCAAAACCTGGCTTTTAAGCTCTTCTCAATCTTTTTTGATAACCTATCACTTTTTGAAGTGATCTTTCCCATGAGGTGCAAAGAGCCCTTCAACATGTTAATCAAAGAACAAGAATTGTCATGTACTACTAACCAACTCTTTGAATATTGGCAACAGAACGCATCTTTTGGTTCATGTTGTTAGGAGCAGGAAACTCCTGGACTTGGCCAACCTTCGGTCCTTCGGAGTAAAAAACCAAAGGCCTATAAGCAGGATCTTGAACAATGTTAGAATTTCTGACCTTACTTGTAATTTCCACTTACCCTGATCCATAACACTAGAGTTGCGAAACTTCTCAACTAAACACTCTTTGCCTTGAGTAAACTCGTTAGTCTTAACTAAAATTGTTCACTGGAAATCTACTTATATGTTGGCGTAAGAAACATCACAGATTTTTTCAGAATTGAACCGATTCCTGAGTTGAAGTTAGCATGCACCTAATTTTTTTAGATTCTTAAACTCACCATTTAGTTCCTGCTCGATGCTTCGCAAAAGCTATGATGTGCTCTGGGGAAATGAAAGAGACAAAAGCATATCCCACGCTACCAAGTCAGAATGTTTATCATCGAGTGCTATCAAATCCAGACTTACTTGCACTTGTTGGTAAAATCGATCCTCAAATCTTGAACTGGTTAGTAAGACGTTAAAGTAGAGTTTGAGAACGTTACACAAAAAGTCATAGGTCGATTCGTTTGTCACGTCAATATATTCCTTGAGCATTTGCTGATCAACTTTGTTGGGTATGTTGCGCAGCATCAAAGTGGTTCTTGTATCGAGTCCCCGGGCAATGCGTTCCAAGTCGACAACATTATTTCTGGGAACTTCTGCTCTAGTAACGACATTGCGAAGATTTTCAGCACACTCAACCTTTTGCTTATCAGTGTAAAAATCAAGGCTTGCGTGTTTGAGGTTCTCTTCCTGAGTTCCGCTTTGACTATCCATAAGAGAGGACCTAAAACTGTTGCTAGAATTATTTTCGTTTTGCCAAATATTTCTAACCTTGACATTGACCTCCATAGGGAATGTAGGCAGATCGACTAGGCCATCAACATGGCCAGGTTTCAAAGGTTTTTCAATGGAAGAAAAATTGCGTGGAGTCTTTTTGTCAATGAAGTATGTGGCTACAACCAGTGTGTTCTAAAACAGGGTCAGGGACAGAAATAAAATCGTGATACAAACTTACTTGGATCATAGAGCCATTCAAATGTTCGATCAGCCTGCTTGCATCTCTGACGTCAAAGTAATCGCAATGGAATCCTTGAAGACCATGATAATCACTATCAGTAGACAAATCTTTAAACCAGACCAGGGCTCCAAATGACTGCACAGTTTGCAGCAGCTTTTGCTTTTCCGGACATGCTCTTTGACCAGGAGTAATAGTAATAATGATCTGGGAATTGCTCACAGTGGAGAATGGCTTCAGTCTAAAGTTGGAAGCCAACTTGAAATTCTGGTTAGAAACAGTTACTATGCTTTAATGTGTACTTACTTCATCGCATTCTTCATTGGAAACATACTGGGCAAAAATTGTACCAAGTATGCCTTCCTTGAAAGCTTGAAGAGCGTTCGCAGCTGACCTCAGATCAAAAAATGAGTAAATGGCAATTCCGTGGCTTTCCGTATTGTGATGAAATGAATAGTGGACATCTCCAAAGGACTATTTAATAATGTTAGAGATAGAAGAATAAAAGTGCGACTGTTTCATACTTTGCAAATTTTGTTGACGGCCATGTTATTCATAAGAATAGGGATGTTTTCCAATCGAATGACTCGTGTTTTAACAGCAGAACTAATCCCTTTGGTTGGCACAAAAGGGTACGCGTGTACATCAAAAGGTGGCTGGGCGTGATCCTTCCTATATCCCGGCGTGAATAAACCCTCGGGGCTACCACGAGAGAAAGAGGAAATAGAATCCTTGTCGGGAGCCTCAGAGTTGGAAAAGAAAGGCTTGGAAGAGTTCCCTAAGTCCTCTTCCGGGATTTGAACTTTGATTTTGCGCTTTTCAGCATTTTTAAGAAAAGATCCAAGAAGGTCTTCATCTTTCTCTTGATGGTCGATTGTAAGATTACTCAACACTATCAACGTTAGCTAACATAATGTAGGCAGTGGAAACGTATCTTACCCATAGCCAATCTCACAGATACGCGATCAAGTTCCTTATTGTTGAAGCTCTCAATGTCAGCTTCAACATTATTTCCCACATTGATTTGATTTCCATTTCTATTAAAATGATTGTAGTTGGTGATATTGCTGTAAGAAAAGTCAGCAGTTTCTTGAGGAGGGGAGCTCAAAAGACTCTGGGGAATTCCTCCGTCAAAACCAATCGAGTCAACATCAGTTCTATCAGTTTGTAAGTCAGTACCTGATGAATGGTGTCTGCCAGAGCTCATAAAAGAGTTGGAGCGAGGCGCATAGCTTGTGGAATTATGCTGATACCCATCACCAAACGAGCTCTCGCTAGGGAACAAAGGAGGGCACCAGTCATCCAAGGATCGATTGTATTCAGTCATGGTTCAGTCAAAAAGTGGTTTCAAAACTTGTAACAATCAAAAATAGTTGGATAAGTGAGGAGTACTAGGAAAGTAGTTCTGGGCTGATGAAGTTAAAAAATCAAGAGAAAAAAAAGGAAGAAGAAGAGGAGGAAACAGGAGAAATCCCCTCTATTTATAATGTTTCTGAATTGTTTATTCATTTCAAATTCACAAGATAAGTGCATCTGAGCTATTGTGGTACGTGGTTATTATGGTATACCCTAACATTAATACTTGTAAATATTGCGGAATTAAGCCTTTAAGCTGCTATTACGGCTATTGGATATTGCTTTCTGCTTAAATTCAATGAAAGTGACGTGAGTAATGTGATGGTTTTGCCTTTCTCAGGAAGTTAACTTCATACACTTCACTTACAATAGTTCAACTGAAGCAAAAAAATTTGATTAATGAGACCTCAAAGCAGTTCATCGTCTCTGAATACAGCTCAGGACGTTTCTCTATTTGTTAGTAGGGAAGCGTTATCTAACGGGAGAACCCCGGTTCAATTGAATACAGTTTTAGCAATCCAATGCAAAGGCAGTAGAATTGGATGTGCTGCCTATATAAGAGAGCAGCGAAAGCTTGTATGCTTTCTTGACATATCGTATACGGGCTTTGACTCTCTTGAAGAGTTCAAATCTATATATACTAGAAGTGTGTTGTGGATTTATTTTTTTTGTCTATGATTTTAACTAACAATTCCAGTTCTGGCTCAACTAAAACCAAATGCAGTATATATATCTACAAACTTCCCCCAGGAGTTTGAACCTATCGTCTATGACAAGGATGATGTCACAGATTACAAAGTTCAGTTACGACCTTCCCACGAATTTTCCATGCAAACAGCAATTGTCAAATTGTCAAAGGCGTTGACACGAAATCCAAAAGTTTTCCAACCAGACTACGAACAGAGCCTATCTCTCTCAAAGAGTTGGATGAAACAAAATGATGCTTCTTCTGAGATTGATTTGAATCCGTTTTGCAGTTCGTTTTTTAGAGACGGCAATAATTTGGGCGTAAGTCACATTAGTATTTTTGATAACCTGCTAATGATTATAAGGCGGAATGCGTTGGCTCATTATTTTCTTTCCTAGAAACAGAAAATAGTTCGTCTTTTGAATTATCAATCTCCTCCTTCGAAATAATCTCATTGTACGATTTGATTCAATATGATCTAGGATCTCAGAGATTCTCTAACCATTCTAGAAATGACACAATGCTCATAAGTGACGACTGCATGCATTCCTTAAAAGTTTTTGAGACTGATGCTCATCCAAATTTTCATTATACTGAGAAATCTAAAAAAGTCAAGACCCTGTGCTTATTTGGTATGCTAATTTATCATGATATTAATTCCTTCTCTGACTTCAAGGCCTAGATATATTGAACCAGACATGTTCTTCCATGGGGCAGACTTTGATGAAAACCTGGTTTTATAGACCATCAACGAATATAAGAATTATCGAAGCCCGCCAGGATTTTATTTCTGTATTAGTTGACCCCAGGAATGCAGATGATTTTAAAGGACTCAAAAAATCTTTACGAAGCATAAAAAATATTCCTCGAATTCTCATTGATATTGAGGTTGGAAGGGCAAAGCTTGAAGACTGGAGCAGCCTTCTGGAGTTTTTTGAAGCTTTCAAACTCCTGAAAAATGTCGTTGGGTACCTCAAAGGTGGCCTTAACACCCAATTGTGCAAGTTCTTTCAGGATGTTTTCCCGGTCACTGAAATAGATCAAAGTGTCTTCAACATTGAAAACATTATTGATTTTGAACTATCGCGACTGCAAAAGAGAATTGCAGTGAAGAGGAATGTTGACCCAGAATTAGACAGAGTGTGTGACCTTTATAATGGCATTGAAATTCTTTTAGAGACGGTTGCAAATGACATCACAAAAAGCACTCCTGGTATATCACAGCCTCTAAATGTCATGTATTTTCCCCAACTAGGGTATCTCATCGTGTGTGATCTTTTACTTTCTGAAGAAGTCAAACCATTAGTGGAGCAAAAACTTTGGGTTTGTTTATTTGCCACAGAAACGCATAACTACTATAAAAGCGCTGAGATGAAAGAAATGGACAAGGAGTACGGCGATATATATGGAATTTTGTGCGACCACGAGATTGAAATTATTCAAAGTCTGCAGGAAGAAATTTCAAAGCTTTCTTCTGAAATATTATGTGCCTCTCACCTCTGTTCCCAACTAGACTGTCACTTGGCATTTGCAGAGGTTGCACGCCAGCGAAATTATGTTAGGCCCGAAATTACAAAGGAAAACGTTATAGAAATTGAGCAAGGATTGCATCCTATATACGATCAGGTGGTGGATGCATTTATTGCTAACGACTTATGCCTTTCCAAAGATAACTCAACGGAGAAAATTCTGCTGTTGACCGGTGCCAACTATTCTGGCAAAACAGTTTTCCTAAGTCAATGTGCCTTAATTGTGTTTATGGCGCATATTGGGAGCTTTGTGCCTGCTAAAAAGGCTACAATTGGAATAACTGATAGAATTTTGGCACGGCTTTCAAATAGGGAAACTGTTTCAAGGGTTGCAGAATTTTTTATGGAAAAAAAGGAATATAAGCTAACCATTCATAGTACAAGAGCTCATTTCTGACAGATCTCGAACAAATGTCCTCCATCTTTCGGTTGATAACCCCCAAAAGCCTTGTTTTGATTGACGAGTTCGGAAAAGGCACCGACGTCTGCGGTAAGTCTAATTTTTTAGTGCATGGAATATCGAGACTGGCTAAAACCATGACCAATAGATGGAGCAGGCATGTTTGGAGCAACAATTCAATATTTTCAATCTCTCGGCCAGAGCTGCCCGAAAGTTCTTGCCTCAACGCATTTCCATGGTATGGCTTGATATATATATTGATTTCCTGGCTAACATTTATTAGAGTTACTGGAGCAAAGTATCATTGACAGTTCAAGCTTCAAACTTGGTCATATGCAAATTTTGTTGAACGAAACAACTGAGAAAAAAATCACTTATCTATATAAGTTTAAAGCTGGCAAATCATCGTCCAGTTTTGGCATTTGGTGAGAAACCCTAGCTTTAGAAGGGATCTAAAATATGCTAACAATAATATAGTTGTGCCTCATTATGCGGAATTGACGATTCTATAATTTCAAAAGCGCAAGCTTTTTACAATGAGATTGTTAGAGGCGAAGATATAAGCCGGCATTTCATGACTTTCACTAAAGAAGAAAGTCTAAAATTGAAAAAGGCGGTAAGTCACTTGATGTTTTCTACAATTGATTGATTGATTGTTGACTGATTTGAAAATCATGATATCTAACAGTATACGCCGCTAAATAGAGTGAATCCGTCCAAAAGTTTCTAACAGAAAAGATTG
The DNA here is from genome assembly GCA_030563985.1 of Geotrichum restrictum. Classification (NCBI taxonomy): domain Eukaryota; kingdom Fungi; phylum Ascomycota; class Dipodascomycetes; order Dipodascales; family Dipodascaceae; genus Geotrichum; species Geotrichum restrictum. Next base: position 1,203 of record JAJMKT010000025.1, on the reverse strand, counting down.
AAAATACTCAAAACGTACACGCGTTTTTGCAATCTTTGATTCAATAGATTTCATCCAAATAGACCCCCCCCCCCCCCACTACTAATTACTTTATAGTTACAGCTAGTCTAGGCTATTTAATTAATGATGTGTACTCACTAAGACACCAAGCATGCATTTCTGCTATTATGGTGTTTTCATGATATTTAACCAAAAATTCCTCAGTATACTCGTTTCAACTAAATTTTCAATCCATGGCGTTTTTTAAGGGTGATATATACATCCCTGGCATAAAATTGTGGAGGTTTTTATGTCAGGTACCCTTTCAGCAGGTGAGTTATCAACTCAACCACTTAATTTTCTTAGGATAGATATACAGTATTGTTATTTACAGTATCTCGAATTTATGAATTTTAAGGCCCTCAAGATGTTGGCATTTAAAATTTTAAATACAGTACCGTAGTGAAAGACTAGTACTGTACACGGCGAGAGCTACAGAAGGAGCCAAACTCAGGGTAACTGTGCCATCTGAAGTTCTGAACTATCTAGTAAAAACTACTCACTGGAAAACGACGAGAGACACAGTCGATGAGACAAGAGCGACAGGACCACCATCAGGGTGTCAACAGCTTGCCCAGCACGAACGCACATGACTTCACAGGAGCGCTGAAGCTCTATCGCACACTCTCACATTACTCGTTGCAGCGTACAAGCACACAAGACCGCTACACGCACACACACATTCCTCATCATTAATGCATCACAGCCCAGAGAAGACGTTCCGTTAAAGAAGAAGTAAATGCCTTGCACCTAGTCTAGTATATCCCCCTTAACACTTGTTAACATTCATAAGAGATATTTAGCTCGATTCAAACCATCTTATTTATTATACACACATCCGAATAGGAACAGGCCTCTATTCGAGCTATATTCACCTCGTTAATCAATCCTGGGAACTATTCCCTTTTTTAAAAAAAAAAAAAAAAAAAACTCAGGCATCCGACGCCTAGCGAGGGCCGGACCTGATGTCAGGATACGGCTGCGGCTAGCCGCACCCACCTTCCATTCTATCAGGCGGTCACAGAACTACACGCACGAGAACTACGTTCAGGGTAACTGCGAAAGCTTTTCAACTGTAATTAACTCTCTCGTGAAGACTCACTCACTGCTGACCGCCAACGACGACTGTCGACGACAGTCGAGGAAACGATCGTGATACGAACG